>CM050166.1:303134082-303316582 GCA_027410445.1 Discoglossus pictus | reverse complement strand
TCTATCTATCTATTTATCTATCTATCCATCTATCCCTCTCTCTCTCATATCTATCTATCTATCTATCTATCTATCTATCTATCTATCTATCTATCTATCTATCTATCTATGTATCCCTCTCTCTCTCTCATATCTATCTATCTATCTATCTATCTATCTATCTATCTATCTATCTATCTATCTATAACCCCTTCTCCCACCCCTGTTAATGGTGCTTTGTGTATGTGTGATAATCAGGGATATTTACTACCTTCTATGTTCTAGCCCCTCTTCCGTATCACTACCTTGTTGTGGTGAACGGGCTTGTCTACCTCAATGAAGCTGTGAGCTATACCATGTAGGATCACTGCAGATGGGCAGATTATAGCAGAGAAGAACTGGCAACCCACTCCAGTAACTTTGCCATGAAAACCAAGTAAAAAAGAACTACCAGAAACACAGACAGATGTGCTTGGCGTGCTGTGTCCAAATGGTCACCCAGAGTCAAGCACAACTAAAGTACTGAACAATGTTCTAACCACAAATTTATTTAGCCTATGGTGGGTAAATTAGCGAGAGAAGCCCTTCAACATAGAGAGTACCCAAAGTAACAGAGTATATTTGTCTCTATAATAGTCTAAAATGCATTAAAAAAAAAAAATTGTGTTCAGAATCTTAAGAAACATTGTATTTCTTGATATTCTGAGTAGAAAATATGTCTCTTAACTTATTTTTAGATATGCAAATGCACACACAAATTACCTATTTTACTCACAGTAAAATGGATCAGAAAGATGAGAAGGATTCAGCAGAGAGATTGAAAAATACAATAGGATTGGGATGGGTGAGGAGGGAAAGAGAGACTGGTACAGGAGTAGGAAATGATGAAATATGTAATGCTTTTAATAGTATATATTTTTAATATTAGGCATTTCATAAATCTTTAATTTTCACCTATATCAGTAGTGTAAACATGTAACTTGAGCAGCCAGCACAGAATACACATCCTGTACACTCAGAGTCCCACCTCAGGAAGTGATCTGCTAAAAGCAATATGGTGCTTTCTACAGCAGCATACAATGCATATCAATTAGAAACTGTGTTATTCTTTACATTCTAAACACATGTTGCACATTTTCAAGTATAATTCTTGAAAACAATACATTTTAAAAATCACAGTGTACCATTTTACTTAGAGCTGATTAGAGATCTTATCTACATCCGAGATTAGTCCCAAGTGAATGATCCTGTTAGGAAGAAAAGCAAATGTCTCAAGTAAAGCAAAACTGAATACAGTGGTTAAAAATTAAAGGCATGCTGTCTCTCCAACAGGAAGTTGGTTTATTCTTAAAGAGCATTAAAATCTTGCTATACATTGTGCAAGCATATTTTTCTACAGCAATTAATTCCTGAGATACATAGAATTGTTTTGCATCTTCTTTATGTTAATGTGCGACTCAGTGTACTCATTTGCAACTCAGAGTGCTTAATAAGTATATTGGAGGGGATCTAACTGTATAATAACATTGAGGGTCATTTATTTGCCACAACAGACTCAGGCTGTGATTCTAACTAGCACATCAAAGCAACAAATTAGTACTGAGTATTTTGTGTATGTGTGATAATCAGGGATATTTACTACCTTCTATGTTCTAGCCCCTCTTCCGTATCACTACCTTGTTGTGGTGAACGGGCTTGTCTACCTCAATGAAGCTGTGAGCTATACCATGTAGGATCACTGCAGATGGGCAGATTATAGCAGAGAAGAACTGGCAACCCACTCCAGTAACTTTGCCATGAAAACCAAGTAAAAAAGAACTACCAGAAACACAGACAGATGTGCTTGGCGTGCTGTGTCCAAATGGTCACCCAGAGTCAAGCACAACTAAAGTACTGAACAATGTTCTAACCACAAATTTATTTAGCCTATGGTGGGTAAATTAGCGAGAGAAGCCCTTCAACATAGAGAGTACCCAAAGTAACAGAGTATATTTGTCTCTATAATAGTCTAAAATGCATTAAAAAAAAAAAATTGTGTTCAGAATCTTAAGAAACATTGTATTTCTTGATATTCTGAGTAGAAAATATGTCTCTTAACTTATTTTTAGATATGCAAATGCACACACAAATTACCTATTTTACTCACAGTAAAATGGATCAGAAAGATGAGAAGGATTCAGCAGAGAGATTGAAAAATACAATAGGATTGGGATGGGTGAGGAGGGAAAGAGAGACTGGTACAGGAGTAGGAAATGATGAAATATGTAATGCTTTTAATAGTATATATTTTTAATATTAGGCATTTCATAAATCTTTAATTTTCACCTATATCAGTAGTGTAAACATGTAACTTGAGCAGCCAGCACAGAATACACATCCTGTACACTCAGAGTCCCACCTCAGGAAGTGATCTGCTAAAAGCAATATGGTGCTTTCTACAGCAGCATACAATGCATATCAATTAGAAACTGTGTTATTCTTTACATTCTAAACACATGTTGCACATTTTCAAGTATAATTCTTGAAAACAATACATTTTAAAAATCACAGTGTACCATTTTACTTAGAGCTGATTAGAGATCTTATCTACATCCGAGATTAGTCCCAAGTGAATGATCCTGTTAGGAAGAAAAGCAAATGTCTCAAGTAAAGCAAAACTGAATACAGTGGTTAAAAATTAAAGGCATGCTGTCTCTCCAACAGGAAGTTGGTTTATTCTTAAAGAGCATTAAAATCTTGCTATACATTGTGCAAGCATATTTTTCTACAGCAATTAATTCCTGAGATACATAGAATTGTTTTGCATCTTCTTTATGTTAATGTGCGACTCAGTGTACTCATTTGCAACTCAGAGTGCTTAATAAGTATATTGGAGGGGATCTAACTGTATAATAACATTGAGGGTCATTTATTTGCCACAACAGACTCAGGCTGTGATTCTAACTAGCACATCAAAGCAACAAATTAGTACTGAGGAGCTGCTCATTGCATACAATTAATGCCAGATAATATTGAAGATCTCAGGAATTAATCACTCTATTAAAAAATGGCTAATACAATGTTGAGTCAGTATTTCATGTTCTTTAGTAATAACCTAATTAAACAAATGGATTTTGGTATAAAATATTCTCTTTAATGACTGTATTTTGTATTTTATTTTTTAAGGTTTAACCCATTATCAAGTAAAGAAATTCAAAGTGCATACTATAAATATTACATTTACGTGTAAGCATGAACAGCTCCAACCTACTGCATTCTCTCAAAAAAGGCTGTAGCTACCCAAAGTATACTTCTGTACAGAAGCTGACTGGGCTTATAATACCTGTACATATTGTGATTGGCTCAAAAAAATGCCAATTTATGGAAAACTGAAAGCGAATGATAAAAAGTTAGAATACAGTCCTTCAGGCACTTGTTTTTCATGTGTGGACTTTTTTCTAACTTTTAAACATGCTGTTTATAACAACAGGATATCATTGTCTCTTTAAACTTTTATCTCCCATGGATCTCCCTTTGTTACACCACTTCTTCAGGGCTGAATCATGAGAGTGTGTGTTTTGGCTATTAGTGACAAGATGGGTGAGGAAGGAGGGAACAAAGTGTCATTGTAAAGATAATTGGATAAGACTGATATAGACACAACGCCCATTCTCTCTGGCCCAGAAGCAGACACCTTGCATCAGTCACTGTTAGAATTGCTCTCCAGAAATGTAAACTCCCTTCTTACACACACAACTTCCACTAATGTATCATGGATCTCTCCAGAGTCCTGTAGAGACATCAAAATGTATAAATAAAAACTAGATGTATGACTTTTTCCCTGTGATTCAGACTTAATGTTTTCAACGAAATATTTTTTTTCATAGTGCGGTCCTTTAAGATGCTCAGATTTTTATATGCACTGAACCTTATTTATAATTTCCTGGCTAATGTTCTTCCTCCTACTGCTGAAGAAGTCTCTTCCCTCTATTTGAATACTAGATGTTATAAAATGGGTAGCACATTATGTATATTATTTACAATACTATCTATCTATCTATCTATCTGTGTAATATGGGGTAATCACTAAATAATAATTAACGTAACAGTGTATTAAATCACTTTAGCAACTCATATTAAAGAAAACTCCACATTAAATATTATCAGTATAAGTTAACTGTAAAGTACATTATCACATAACTCCTACTTAAAACTTATTTTGCCATTGCTAGTCATTGCTTGTTATCAAAAGTAATATAACACATATTCTTTACTTAGCAAAATGTTCTCTGTTGAAGAAGCATAGACATCATATTGCAGTACAGATGGCAATACTGAAAATATGTATGTAGAAATATACAATTCTATTTGTGTTTTGTTGTGTCCACTTATGTGACAGACTAATGATAGTTTCTAACATGCTTATGATTAACTAGAGAACAGTGTACTGTATATACGTGTATGTTTTTACTTTAAAATACTGGATTATTTTTTACATAACAATTAGAATTGAAACCCCCCCATAAATTGACCAATTAAGGGCCCAATCAATATCCACTAAGTAATTGTGCAAGAAAGGCTGCTCGCAACTGAGGCAACTTTTTATTTTTAGATTACATAGGGATCAACTTCCCAAGCACATCAAACAAATCTCCCTGTAATGTGGGGACCACGCATCAGGGCTATCTACAATGGTACTGCTGTACAAACTACTGTGCTACTAGCTCTGATGTTTGTGCAGCAGTGCTGCTAAGTTCAAGCAATTCCCCTCCCCATATATCTACATAAAACTATAAGTGCCAAGCACTAAGAACGCAATGATGAAGGGAACCCCCATGAATTTCCTTCTCCCATGCAGGGGTGAAGGGAACCCCCGGGGGTTCCCTTCCCCGCTCACACCCAATCCCTACTAAATATGACTATGGGGGTCTATTTAGATCCCATGGCTCCTATATATTAACCCATGCCACAAAGGTTCTATGCCAAGGACCTCCATGGCACCTAAATGTTAACCCCTAGCATGGGGGTCCCTAATGGACCCCTGTGGCACAAATTTACAACCCCTATGCCACGGGGATCCTATAAAGACCGCCATGACATCTCAACACTACTTAGCCATGGGGGTCCATGGCCCATAAGATTATCTGTCATGCAACTGAGGTTCTGGAAGGATCTCCATGGCATGTAATATTAACCTCCTATCTTATAGAAACCCCATGCATCCTAATATACATAAAATGCCACAGAGGTCCATAAATGCCTCCTATTTTGGGTAGGTGTCAATGTCACACATTTTAGGTAGGTTTTGAAGGAACAACAAGCCCAGCACTGTTGTACCAACAACCAAAATACATATATATTTTATAAGCTCTGTATAAGCACGTGATATTTTTTTTCACTTTAAATTTTTCACATAAAAAAAAATGCATGTATACTTTTTACATGATCTTCAGAAATCTAGAAGCTTCATAAACAAAACATTTTGGTCTAATTTTATGTAGCCACTCACTCAGCAAAATTCCAACCCCTTCATGATGCAACATGGCGTAGAGAGAAATGCCTCAGCTCGAAGCTCTCAAACTAATTTTCAAAAGTAACTTTCTTAATTAAATATTTATCTTATATGTCTTGTATACATATTTCATTAGCTACAAATGGACAATCCATTCATATAAATCTACTTACATAATCTTTCAAATGTACGTTTTAAAAGTTACAATGAAATCATATATTTTCAAATACTGAAATGCTACTTACGGGTTCAAGGTTTGCATGTAGGTGCTGTGAGCCTGTAATTATGGGTTAGTGACAATTGAGGACGTCTACATATTTCAATTTTTTTTAACCCGCAGCCAAAAGTTCTGTTTGAAGTTAATTATGGGCTTGCAATTGAATAGGGCCCCATGTCTCTGCTGCATCAGTTTCAACACAAAGCACGAGGCAGAGAGAGCACCACCCTGTTGTGTTACAGGCAGGATGAATTTTACTGACAAATATACATTATCTGACTTTAAACTTGGCTGGTATGGATAACACATTATATAATCTTGTACAATACCATTTACAATTTAGTATGCATTGTTTAGAGGACCAATAATTATGTTAATTTATGTGCATAGCATTTTCACTGTTTTTTTGTAGAATAGTGACTATATCCCATGACAATTCTGTTAATTAATCTTATGCTTAATGTTTGATTCTTTAGCCTAGTTTTGCAACTGAGAGCCTTTCATACATAATTCAGCTGAGATCACATTGCAGACATCCAAAGCACTTTTCCTCACTCCTTGTTCCATTATTGCTTTCTATATTGTAGAGATAAACAGTAAAACAGAATAGATACATCTGTTCTGCAATGTGGCAAAACTAAACTATTCTTCACAGTGCACTGGCATCCCAAAGTGCCATCCACATATGATCCATTAGAATAGTATCTGGAAGTGCCATACAGGCTGTCCCTACCCTGCTGATCATTCAGTCCCTATTTACTGTGTGGATAATTTCTATGTAACCATCCATTGCTCATTAAAAATGTGGAGGCTTGGAGTGCTAATTACTTTTTCGTTATTTAACCTGGTTTAAGCACTTTGTCCATTACATTGTTTTCATAGCCTGTATGAGATTTAACTAACCAATAGCAATCCAGACATTGATACAGGTATCCATAATGTTAAAACTAGCAGAAGTTTTGTAACATATTTCTGTTCAGTGTTCAGTGCAAACCAGTTATATTGAAAATATTTATTATTTAGCAAAGGTTCCTTTGAACTTAGTCATTTGAAATATATGTACAATTTGTCTGGGTTTTTGTGTAAATAAAAAATAAACTGATGATAGTTAACTCAAAATAACTCTAGAGAAATGTACCACCTATTTTCCTTGATCATAAAGATACATTTAACATTATCACATAGGCGGACATTCACTAAGCTATCATATGGGCTGTGCTGTGCTTTGCTGTACTCAATGTGCAATTCCTATAGAGAAATAGTCAGCTCTTCGTATACCTTATAATTTCTTAGTAAATCTTCCCTAAATAGTCTTATTTAGACTTTCCAGAAAATTAGATGTATGTTTAATGAATAAACCAGGACCGATTAGGCAGGGAAAAGGTCATAAAGCTATTTCAAAAATTAATGTAGATGCTAATGCTGATTCCTGGAAATGTCCAGTGTGAACAGTTACAGACATTATAGCAGTGTTAAAGTCTCTTCTAGAGCAGGGCTTGCAGTTATCCTTGTAACTGCCTACTTCTGAGCACATGGAGGGAAAGGTGTCAAATGCTATTATTATATAATATACCACCCTATCCTTTCACTCTCTCCTCTACCCCTCCCTCCTGACTATATTTACTAGGTTTATCACTGCAGCTCTTTCATGCTATTTACTGATTGCATTATTCTGCCCACTTTCTTATTTCACCTGTGGGCTGACTGCAATTGGCCATGAAGGCTATTTTTTGTTGCTTAGACAAATACACAATGCACTGCTGTTGGAGCAATTTGTAGCTTAAGCATTAAAAGCTATATGGCGCATGGGCTGTTGTAGGCCTTGAATTGTTTTTCTCCAAAGGAAATAGCTATCAAAGCTTTCCAAGAAGTGTATTGCCCCTGCAGTGCTTAGTGAATCTAGGCTTACTTTCCAAACCAATCAATGTAAAGTTAGGACTGGGTAGTGAAAAGGTTTTGAATAAAACAGGTAAGCCTGTTTGTAGATGTTGCCATTCTACAAAACTCCAACATGATGTGTTGGGTTATATCTACTTTTAAATTTAACATTTTTCAAAAGTAGAACAAATAATCCAGCCTTAATGAATATAATTAGCTGCATCTAGAATCACAATTTATATTTCTGCTGATCTGCTTCTACAGGTAGGGGTAGACTTTAACTTCAGCCTCCTCAGTTAAAATGAGGCAATCTAGTGTCAATGCACTAATAGGAGTTATGGAAATATCATTAGCCTGCAATCTCCCTCCTTCTGGTCAGTCAAAAAGTTCATACAAGCCAATGACTGGCCAAATAAATTGATAAATAAAATACATAATAATTGCTAAATTAATGCTGTTATTTCTACTTTCTAAAACAATTGCCCATTACCTTGTCCACTTGACAGTTTGGTTTATACATATGTAGCAAATGCAGATTTCTTTAATTATCTAATGAAAGAATATAATGTTTTAAATGCTATAGTAGGGGACAAGTGTATCGGTAGTATGTCTTTCCATGTATTTTGTTAACAAATTTAAATTCCTCTTCCCATTTGCAAATTATGTTATCCAACTTCTTGTATCAATCCATGAATGAATCATCGAAAGGGAGTTCTTATGATTCACAAAATGATCCACGACCCAAGTTATTAATAAATGTCTTTGATGCATAGTGTCTTGCCTTCCTGTTCCTTGTGAGATACTTCAGACAAAGATTCAGTATAAGAATCTTGGTGAAGATCTTTTAGTAATTGCCTGAAAAGGTTTTCCACCACTTTAACGCCATTCCAACCCTGATCATTGGTCTCTAGACACACAATTACATGGGACTCTGCCCCCCTTCTTGCAGTCCTAACAATTCTTTGAGTTTGATGCAAGTTATAGTTCCAGGAATTTACCTAGTGTGAATATTATAATGTATATGTTTCACATCTTAAAGAAGTGCCTAACTGAAGTGTGGATCCTTTACTGTTAATGAAATAACATCATTAAAGGGACGTGAAAAGAACTGTTTTCTTTGTTGCATCAGAAATAATGTATCACAGTGTGTTTTGTTTTTTTCAAATAAAGCTCAGAGGAGAAAAGCTTATTCAGAAGTTACCCTCTATTGGGAGCTTGCCCTCTGTCAGCCAATGAGATCTACAGACTAAAGTATGCTCTCTGATTCTTCTGTTAATTTCAATGAAGTTTAAACAGGTTTTACTTAATATTTTTTTGCATGCGGAAAGCATCTTTTGTAATGTTTAAAACATGATCTTTTTAATGCATGAAAAAACAGCCATGTTTCATGTCCCTTTAAAAGACCACTATCAACATTGGTAGTTCTGTAAACCAAGAGCATAAACGCTTTTTTGAGAAAATGTTATATTTAGCTGATTCTGCTTGTGATATTGGAGCTGTTGTACTGCTAGCTACTCCCATTCATTTCAGGTGCCTAATCTTCTAAGGAACAATGAGGACATTAAAGCAAAATTGAATACACCAGTTAGAAATTGAAGACTATATTTATTTAGTTTAAACTTTATATACACATTGTGTACTTTATCAAGTCAATACCTTCACGAGCATTCAATAAATATGACACTCCTGTGTCACTCCAGTGTAATACACAGACACAATATGATCACAATGCAGCCCTGAAGTAGGCAAAGATAGTACAGCCATCTTGATTACTCTTTCCATAGAACTCCATAGCTTAGCTACTGCAATTTCTTGACATTGTAATGAGATTTTGTTTTCTTGGGTTACTGTTTGTGAGCAAAAAATAAAACATTTCATTGATGAATAATTTTAGTTGGATAGTAGAAAAATATATGGATTCCATGTACCTGTAAACAATTTGTATAGAAAGTAATAATACAACCAATATTTGGAATTCTGCAATAAGTACTTAAAGGGGCATGTTAAGGTTTCTGGATTTCAGTAGGAATAACATATACTTATGTATCTATATACTTTATTTTATTAAGAAGTACTGAAAAGCTCAGTTTTTTTCTGCTTACAATTTTTTAATTTGTAATTGAGTCAGGCCCCTGTAGTTCATGTGGCTCGTGGATATTCAATGTGAAATGCAGTGTTTCAATTTAGGCTGTCAGGGACCTCTCTCAAGCAGCATGGTGCAGAATGCTGCCAATGATTGGTTGCTATGTGATAGTGCAAACACTGTACTTAGAAGTACACTGTCTTCATGAGCTGTAGAGCAGAACACCAGTTGGGAACTATTGTATGTTTTTTTAGGCAGAGCTGTGAAGCATTCTTAAAAAAATAAACAGCCTTATTAAATTGCAATTCAGCAAATTCTGAAGGGCTCTAAATAAGCACATAGAATATTTTTTTTACAGAACTTTTTAGTTCGTGAAGACCTTGCTTTTGGATAGAAGTTCACAAACTAAAAACTTCTGTAAAAAAAATATTCTATGTGCTTATATAGAGCCCTTTAGAATTTGACAAATTGCAATTTAATAAGGCTGAAAGTACACAAAAGAAAAGAGATACATTATTATATTATATTCTAGTAGAATCCTTCCTTGTCCTTTTGACATAGCAGCATTATTTTTTTTTGTAATACATTGAAGGATCTATTTAGTACAAAAGATTAAACATAAGAAGTAATAGTGATATTTATTATTATTTTTAAATTATTAGTAGTATAGTTTTGTAACTATTTCAGTTAACACAACTGGATACATATTAAAGTATGAGAGCATTAGCAGCCAATATTAATATTTACAGCAAACATAAATATACAATCTGAAATGTAGTATAAATTATTTATTATTGTTTAATTAGTGTATCCACAAAGAAATTTGAGTTTACTTAATCGAAAAGAAGGATAGAATTAGAAAAATGAATAGTAGTGGAATATACTTCAAAGTCTTAGGATACTTTGCCTGTATTGGAAATGCAGTTGCAGAGAATAAGATGCATTACATAGTCATGGAATCTTATTTATCTCAGTTTTTCCCCAAAGCATTCGGCCAAGAAACCCTTTTTCTGCTCAATAAACTTGAGGGAACCTTAGGATTCCACCAGCAAAGAATAATTCCACCCCTTCCAAATAAGCAAAAATTGCACTTCAGAGTTAGAAGCAATTCAAAACCTCTAAAAATAGGTAGTACCTTAAAATATTACCAAGACATCAGAACACCACCAAGGGAAAAAACAGTGTAGTCTAGATCTCTATTCAGAAACACCAGGGGTTAAAATTCAGCACCCTCTCTGGTGGCTTTCTACTGCAGTCGCTTTGGGTTAGCTTTCTTATTCTAGGATTGTTACGCCCGCCAGCTTTGGCGGACTACGCTCACCCCAGTTCTTTTTCTCTTTGAGTCACAACTTTTTGTTCAGATCTCGACACCAGCAGACATTTCAGATGACAGCATCATTTCTGAAGAGACAGGCACAATAAGACCCCTTTTCTTAGGCTCTAAGAATCACACACCATGTACCTTTGATTAGTACAAGCAGACTCCGACACCACCTTTGTTTAGTGTGTCCAAAATCAGACTGGCTTTATTTTCCCCCACAAGTTTTACAAAGCACCAAAAAAATATACATTCTTCACACAGTTCCACCCGTCCTCTTCAGCCCCACCTCACCACCTGGGAGCTATCCTCCGATACATCCCCCGTCCCCATATTAGAGATGGGACTGGGATATGCCAGAAGGTGACTAATGGGCATTGCATCCTGTTTTACAATCTGTGTTTATCAGGACAGATTTTGCTAACTCTGGTATACACATCATAGAGGCCACATCTCTCAGTATTTAACTAACTATCCTTCCTGCCCAAACTCCCAATTCAGTTTTATGGCTTTATGACTCTTTAGCAGGGCTATACATTCCATGAGTTAACCCCTTACAATCCAGGTCATGACACAACATTTTATAATGGGAAAATTACCCAGCACTCGGTAATAGTGCCAGATATTAGCATACATAAATTCTTTAAACTTTAATAATATTTCCTGGGGGAAATTGAGCATTTTAATACTGCACATGGCTGTGTTAACTTTATATTATCTAAGCATACCCTATGGACTACTTCTAACACATATACATTATTTTAATGTTAATCAATGACAGTACTTATTGCATCCATGATATAACTATACGTATGCATTACACCCATGATATGACTGTTAAGCAAGTTGTTAATGCCTTTTAACCACACATATAATAACTGATTAACCCCAAACAGTCCAGTGGACCCTTCTGTTCATAACAAGGAGCAACTGTTTATTGGACATAAATCAAATAACTTTAACCAGAGTTAAACAATAGACAGGACAAATAAAGTCTACACAAACTTCATAAACCGAAAAGTTCACAATCTTTGAATGCAATGTACATAGTTAATATTAAGTTGTATATTTGAGGCTAGCATGTTCAGATTGGTAATTGATTCTATGATCAGCAGCCCTGTTAAATGAGGACCAGAGCTCTCCTACATAGCTTGGTGCCTTGAAGTCTGGAACTGTTAGTTTATATATTGGAGTGTGTATCTGCCTCTCTTCAGGAGATCTGCAATACCTTTACCAGTCCATTATTTCAGGGAAGATTCTCCCCAGGAAACTTGTTGAGCAAACATTCAAACAGTCTCTCTTGTAACAGAACCCACACATATAAATCAATATGTACACAACTACAAAACACGTTTTAACTGCTAGCATTATTACTAATCCCCTTCTGGATAGCTACCTTGTGGTGAAAGGGCTTGTGTACCTCTATGAAACTTTGTGCTCTACCATGTAGGCTGGGGTGTTGGAACTGGGCGGATGGGGGGACAAATCCCCCCAGATTAAATGAATAATAGATACAAAAAATAGCAAAATTAAACTCAATCATGCAGATTTGGCTACTAGAGCAGTATGTCTTTCATATGAAAGCTTTGACCCATAATTTATATATATATATATATATATATATATATATATATATATATATATACATACTGCTCCATAGACCTAAATATGGTAATGCATAATTAAGTTTAATTTTGCCATTTTTTGTGTCTCCTATTCATTTAATCTGGGGAGAATTTGTCCCCACATCCACCCCAGTTTCCTACGCCCCTGAGCCCAGTTCAGCTGTTGAGAAAATAATATTTTCAGTGACCAGCTTTAAGATCCAAGTCACTATTAACAGTTCAGTTCTTTAATAATGTAATTACTTATACTGTCAGTCTCTCCTTATTATAATTTTTTCACCTCCCATCCTCTACAGTGGACTGACAGATAAGGTCTCAAGGACTGGCATTGGTCTAGGACACTGGTCTAAAAGATATGCAATCATTATTATTCAGTAACAATTACACTGATAAATCAACATTAGGTCCTTTATTTTGCCTGCTTGTGTAGTAAATTATTAATGGGAGGCTTGGTTTATCATTTGGGGACAATGGGATAATGACAATTGTATAAAAGTGAAGAGCTCCTATCCTATATAATGATTATGAATGATAATGAATGGGTTAATTATTATCATAATACTGTTATAATGATGAGGATGAACAATCACATGCTGCCTTCTATTCACATTCATTCCTTGTGCACAAACTTAATTTGATACCACACACAGACTCTTCCAACTTACTCAAACATGCACATTCATCTAGAAGAAGTATAGACAAGTTTTTTTCTGGAGACCCCCCACCTAGGCCAGGATTTAAGGACATTCCTCCTCCGTAGAAGCAAGATTATTGCTTCTTCAGAAATCTTGATTGCCTTACCTGTGCACAGAAAGAAAATCCTCAAATCCAGAGCTGTGTGAGGCTCTCCAGCACCAAACTTTCCCAAGTTGTTTCTGTTCTGCATCTTCATAGCAACATGCTAATTTGTCCCCTATGTGCCTTAATAGACCATTCAATTCGATTAAATTCAATGTACCTTTTAATACTTACATTTCAACGTTAGTATTTCAGGAACTAACAGAGCTGCTTTTCTCCACACTTTATTATCCAGACAGTGGGAGAGGATTTGTCAAGGAGACTATCCTAATATTTTTCTGACTGACCTTGCTTTATTGCTATATGGAAGGAGATAGATAAAAACTCCTATCAGGACACCTTCCTTGGCAGTTCCACTCCCACCACCTGGACACATAATTGAGGTTAGAAGAATGCTTATCTGCTAAAGTCTTAAACGCTAAAGTTTACATGTAAGTTTTAAAGGCTACATTGATTTTTTTTCCAAACACTGATTTTATTGCTAATATATTAATACCTAAACAAATGAAAGCATAATGTATGAGAAATGCATTTGATCTTTTAATCCAAGCCATTACATTCACAACCCTGAAAGTGCATTATATTGAAAAAATATAATATTACCTACTAGTACTTCAGCGCTATGGAATATGTTGGTGAGTTACAAATAAACAATAATAATAATAATTATATTAATAATAGTAAATGGGATACATTCTACTGTTCAGATAAATATATTTATTACATTTATGAATCTTTAGATTCCCCTGTAAGTAATTATGCCATTCTCCTATAAGTAATGATGTCACTGTGTGCTGTTTCATTATTATGATCAATTTGACAAAAGTTATGTAATTATTTCTAGATACTGTGCATTACATGACAATACATCGATATTTAAATTGTTTTTACTTTGTGCCATTAGACATTACTCCTTCCTGAAAGTTAGTTTTCTTAAGCGTACGGTCATATATGATCCAAAATACCAAAGGAAAAGACGAAACATTAATATCCCACAGGACATTGATTTTCAAGTCCATGGTATCCTGGTAAGCTCCTCAGATCCCAGAGCTATGTGTATTTCATTGTATTTATTTCATTGTAACAAACATACATGAATCCCAAGATGAAGGCTTTCTATGTTTCAAATCCCTATTTGTTTCTAGGTTTACGCTTTGAATGAAACCTTTGAAGCTGAAACAGAATGGCAGTTTGCTCTGTAATGAGAACAGGAGGAGATCAGAAAGGCTCAGATCTCTCTCCCTAAGTGTGCGGTTAAGAATAGAACTGAACACTGGATGCTACAGACCCATTGCTTGATATTCCCATGTATGCTTTCCCCCACAATTTCTTATCTGTAGCATGTAATACCTTATATTATACAGCAAGGAAGTCTATTTTATGGGGATTTAGCTGCTGCTATAGTTACTATTAACCCTTTAACTGGAAACTATCATTTCAAACATCGAATTGATCTTATTGTCACCCCTGAATCAAGTTTTTTTTTTAAAGTTATGTATGAAAAGCTAGTTATACATTGTTCTAGTCATTTATTTCTGAATCATTCCTGAGAAAATCATCATTATTTCTATTGTATTCTTATGCAAATGACCTGTTCTTGAATACTACTTAACGGCTTTGTTGTTAAAAACATTATGATTTTTCCCTATTTAAACATAGACAGCCTAAAACTTTGCAAATGCATATATGTTTTTTGTTGTACAGTGGTCCTTTAATGGTGTGATGACTAGAGTCATAATTGCTTATGATGGCACATGCTGGTACTGGAATACTTTAAAGGGCTGCAATGCATGTTTGCGATACATCATAGCTTATTGTAATAGTAAAAATCCCAGCTACTGTTAAATGAGCACTGTAGTTTGGTTGTAAATTGTGTATCAAAATAGCAATGATGGCAGGCATACAAGACAGGAACATAAAATCATTTTTAGAGAAAATATTATATTCAGAGGACTCTGTGTCATGGACGTTACATCTTGTCTATAACTTAAATTGGAGGGTTATCCTTTTCGGGCCTTATACTTCCATTCAGTTCTGTTGTCAAGGGGCTATGTGAACAGAACCTAATAGAAATATTATTTCTATCCAATAAAGTATCAACATTAGCATCTGAGTAAGTCATGGTCATAAAACATTTTTGGAGAATATTGGATTTTTTTAATATTCTGCAGGAAACCAAAATACATCACTATCTTACACAAGACACAACTAAAATTGGATTCCACTCTATAATCATATCTTGCCTTGACTGCTGCAACTCTCTCCTTGCAGGCCTCCCCATCACCTGTCTGTCCAATCCATAATGAACGCCTCCGCTAGACTCATACACCAAACTCAGTGCTCAGTGTCTCTGTCAGTCACTCCTCTGTCTTCCCGTAACGTCTAGAATATTCTAATATTCCTATTCTCTGGAACTCCTTGCATCGCTCCAATAGGCAATCCTCCTGTCTCAAATCCTTCAAAAACCTCACTAAAATTAATCTGTTTAAAGAAGCTTATTACCTCCAGCCTTAATATGCACAATGCATTGTACCTCACCCTTCTATACCCCACCCATACAATTTAGAGTGTAAGTTTGTGAGTTACAATCTTTTTAGGGGCTTTAGGGAAAGCATTATGCACCTTTGGTTTTAAGCTCAAAGACAGGCCCCTCCATTCTCTTGCAATATTTTAATATTGCTTTTGACTTGTTATTACCCTTTTAAGGTGCTATGAAATATGTTGACGTGTTACAAATAAAGATAATCACATATAAAAGTTGTCAAACTGCGAGTCATCGTCACACTAAGCGAGGAACGCATTTGGGGAGGTGGAGGCTCCAACGTCAATTTGCGGAGGGGGACATAAACTACAATGAGCCGAAGGTGGAGGCTCCACGCCGCCTCACTCGCGGTTAAAAACAACCCAGAAAAGCGGGACTTTGAAAAAAAAACAACCACGCCGCGGTGAGGAAATATGGACTTAGAAAAATCAAAAATACAAGGTCCAAAAAATACGAAGTTAACGGCCGAAACGCTTACATCAAAAAACAACAAAAACACTTAAAAATAAAAACCAAACATAACAAAAACATCACACACAGCACAGGGGGCCATCCAGGATGTCTGGGGGTGAGGTTGCACGCAAATTAAAGTTGAATTTAAGGACTTTCACAACTTGAAAATCGTTTAAGCGAGAAAAAAAATGGCGGCCGAAAAAAATGAAAATGAGGCTTCACGACTCCAAAGTGCAGAAAACATCGACAAGGATGTACGACTTTTACAAACAACAATTACGACCTGCGGTCACAAAAAATACGAGGTCACAAAAATCAGAACTTAACGGCTGAACCGAGCATATCCACAAACACGAAAAGCACAACAACAAAAAAATAACACATAAAATAAACATCACACACAGCACGGGTGGACAGACAGGACATCTGGGAGTGTGCTTGCACGCAAATTTAAGTCGCATTTAAGAAGTTTTGGCACTTGAAAATTGGCTAAGCGAGAACAAAAATGGCGGATGAAAAAAATTAGGCTAAAGGACGCAGAGCCGCGAAAATCACCACCAGGCACTAGTTAGCCAGGAACGTAGCACATAGAAAATATACCATTGTAAGTAAGTGTTGTAAAATATACCATTTTACAACACTTACTTACAACTCATAACATTAGGATTCTAAAATGCCACTTTACCCGGCTAAACAAACGGTTTGGCCTTGAGCACGCAGCCTATTTACACTGCACACTTGCCACATTGCTTACACTTTCAACACTCCAACTGTACATTTTCAGATGCAGGAAAATCCAAATAGATTGTTAGCTCTTCAGGATATTGATTGCTGCATATTAAATATAAATACGTAATGTATATTCATTTATTAATTCATATTACTTTATTAATTCATTGTACTCACATTTTTTTCACATTTTACACTGTACTTATATATCTGTTTTTGCGATGGCTGCCAAAGTGATAGTTGCAAAGCCGGACAATTGAAGTACACAAGGGGATAGGCTTACAATGAGCGCCGAAGGTTCACAGAGGAGCAAAAGCCTTACATCGTGTGGCAAACAGCATTGCCATGGCTTAAAATGTTATTGCCCCATCATTTTTGACGGGTAAGTCGCTAGTAATGATAATAATAATATCTCTACAGTCAAATACTATCATAAAATATGTTTGTCATTTAATTTAGATAATAATCAAAAAGTAATAATTCTGAATTTAATTTAATTTATAGCTGTTACTTTGATCTCCATTTTGTTAAATATGGCCATTGAGGAATGAAAGTCATATAGGAACTTACTTTAGAAAATTGTTGAAATCAACCAGAGACTTTCTTCTTATAGTTTTATTCAGGAAACTTAGTATATAAGCCCCTTGTGTCCCTTGTGCATGACTCTGAATAAAATGGTACTAACCCAATTCACTGGATATTACACTGAATGCATTATGTGAAATTAACCACATGGGATTCTTCACTGGAATGAGGCAAGTGTGAAGGTGTTAGAATTGATGTGTAAGTAATGAAAAGTTATTTTTAGACATTTTATATCTTCAAGTACATATATTGAGTTGAAGATCTTGTTACAAAATGATTATATGGACACGGGACATAATGTAATAAAAAATCAGTAATTCTCAGCAATTTGTTATCAATTTATAGATTTGGGGACTGGGGATGCTACTGTACTGCAAAACGTATTCATGTTTTCCATATAGAAAATGAAACATATCTGTTTTTTACATAGACAACTATGTATTATATAGAATTTATTAGCAGTGATGGTAAATTAGTATGAAATATCACACTACACACTCAGATTATTATTATTTGTTCAGCTTTTCTCCAAAAATACACTTTAAAGATCAATGTACTATTAAAAATAATGGCTGTTAAAGTGAAAGTACATGAATAAGTATACTTGATTTATAATGTTATTTTATTGTAATGCTAGTAATTTTACTTTAAAATTCTTACTTTTCCAGGGTTGAAGAGTGAGAAACAAGGGAATCAATGATAGTTATACTTTAAAGCTCTTACTTTTATAGGTTTCTGCCTGACTTGCTGTGCTACTTAACTCCATTCCTTTTGCAAAATTAGGGTCGAGACAACTGTAGCAGACTTTCTGCTTTGTGGTCTGGTCTCTGACTGGTGTAGATGAGACCTCAGATCAACACAAGTCAGACAAAGGAGCACTCAGTAAGAAGTCTGTTACAGCTGCACCGCCCCTAATTATGCAAAAGCGGTGGTGCGAAACACATCATCCAGAAACCTATAAAAGTAAGTCTTAAAGTATAGCTACTAGCATTGTAAAGTTTAAACATTATAAATCAACTATACTTATACTGGTACTTTCGTTTTAAAAGCCATTATTTTTATGTCCAGTAGTCCTTTAAGGCATTTCATAGTTCTGAGTTTTAAACAAGTCAGAAAAGAGACAAAACACAGTATAAATAAAAATATGTATTTATCAGCTCTCCCCTGCTTTTATACAATGAAGACCCTATAACACCAAATAAAGAGATTAAGAACCATTGAAATTCAAAAAACGACACTTATTAATCAAGCATATACTAAACGAAAAATATCAGCAAGGCATAAAACATTTTTTGTGGGAAATCCCCAGTTTTGAAGACTGTTTATGAGCACAGGAATCTATTTTGTGTTTGATACACCACATCCTGAGGCCTGTGTGATAATGGTATTTGTTTGTAACTGCCAGAGGAGGGAGAGGTGAGGGAACAAGGAGCAGTCCATAGTCTTTGTTAATTAATAAGATAAGGTTAAAATTGACACCACACCTTTTCCCCTCACTGGCCCAGAAGCAGACACCTCACATCATTCAAAGCAAACACAGCTCTCCAGGAATACAAAAAAACCTCTGACACAAACCTACCATGTATCATGGATTCCTCCAGGGTGCTTTAAATGTATTAACATAATTACTTTTTTAAGCAGAAAGTTTTCAAACATATAAACATTTTTTGAATTGCATAGTGGTTGTGATTTTTTGTAGAGATTTTCCTCCAAAAATTCACTTCAAGCACATAATAATTCTAAGGTAAAAACAAATCACAAAAAAGGAAAATACAGTATAAGTAAAGAATAGATGTTGGTTACTTCACTCCCTTCTACAGAATATACAATGAAGAACCTAGACAGGGAAAGGACTAAAAGAGTTCTGTGTTTCAAGCATTTATCTATCTCAGTCTTGCTTGGACATTTTTAGACTATCAATGCTTTTATTCTCAGCCTAATACCGACTGAAAAATTATACGCTAACAATTCCTTTATACAGATCTGCATGTTTCAAACCAATTTCGTGGTCCTTTTAACATCCACAAATATGCAACATTTACTTCCTGTAATGAGAATGGGACATCTCCTTGGACATTAGCAACCTGGAACAGAATATCGGTATTAAGGATTGTAATTTACTGTGGTTCTAACTTTGATTAGCAGCACATTTTCATATCTTTTTGAAAGCTATAGGCTACATAATATAGCTTATTGAAAAAATAGGATAATGTTTATGATTGAAATTCATTATTTTTCCTTGCAGAATTTTTACATGTATGCACTCACACCCCTGTTATCATATATACACATATTTAATGCAAGATAATCACAATTTTCCATTAACAAAGACAAAATATGAACTAATACCATTTTATAAACTAATCAGACCTTTAGCTGTAGTCCTAGACTTAACATCCTGAGTCTTCAAAATAAGGAGATACTGCCAGTGTGACCTCCCCAAGGTCATGTTCATTGATTGGCTACCCGCACTTTAAAGGTATATGCAAGTGAGCTGTGTTGTGAATGCATCTGATAGAGGAGAACTAGTAGTTTATGAAAAAAAAATGTTTGCATGAAAAAATACCAAAATAAACATTTAAACTGGTACCCTAAAGTTTTCTGACTTTCTTGCATTTGCAAATGTTTTTCTAGCAATGTTGACACTCCCTGAAAATCCCAGCTGAAATTAGCATACATAATACATTGTATCTTTTTGCCCTGGGGATTGAGCTGCAGTTTTCCTTTAAATTTCTGTAATACCCAGAACAAGGTCTGTGTCCCTTAATTCACTGATTGTTTTATCTACATCCCAGGTGAAACTTCCCCCAGCCCCAATGATTTGCCCCTGTAACCCACTCAGCCCCAGTGATTTACCCCTTCACCTCCCACACCCTCAGTGAATTGGCCCATCACACCCCCCATCACCTCCCCCACCCTCAGTGAATTGCTCACATAGACTGAGTACGCTTTTACAAAATCGTACCCTGAGAAGCCTAATCTTCAATCCTGAGGGTGTAAACATCACCTGAAACAGTTTTTTTTTTTTTTTACGCAAAAATGTTTTTTGCTAGGTGGGTTATGATCCTCATCTACGGGATGCATTCATAACCAACCTCTCTTTAATATGCCTTTAACCAACTCACACAAAACATCAACAGGTTGTTCGTAAAGGAGAGGAGCACATGCTGAATATTTACCTAGTAGTCCGATAGGACTAGTAGTCCATCATGGACCCTCATGGCACCCTTCCTACCTCCATAAACGTCCATATTGCACTCCCATGAACCCTAACCCCCCATGGGAGTCCATAAGGACCCCTATAGTCTCTAACACTAACATAAAAAATACTACATAAAATAAAAAATAAAAACTGTAAGCGGGGAAAATATACCTGACCTATCCTTTTTATGCACTTCTTTTAACCAACCAGATATTGAGCAGGAGTAATTCAAATAATTGATTCTGATTGGCTGAAATAAAGTTAACACATATTTTAGCCAATCAGAATCCACAATAATAGTACATAAGATAAGGCCACGCTAAAAGACCCCAAAAACATTAGTCTGCACTGCAGCACCTCGGAGAAGGAGCTCTGTTAGAGGAAGTGCTTTTTTATAGACCGGCAGTTTTTTTTAGTTGGAGACCCATAATATGGAAAAGGGCATCAATCAAGAAAGAAAAAGACAGAATGTTCAATCAACATGGAAGTGCCTGCTTATCCAAGGCTGAAGAACCAGGCCATTAATGTTTGCAACTGATTATTCTTTAACTAGCGAATTGCCCAACAAAAAATGACGGCAATGAAATTGTAAGGTAGCTAAATTAGTAAATGAATATAGTGTACCTATTTTGAAGCATTGTGATGAAGAGCTGGCAATCTGTGTTGATGTTGCTGCAGCATTAGTGGTGTGGAGCTGCTGTATAAGCATGCTGAATGTGTGCAGTGTAACACTGTGCGTGCGCGAGACCAAACCGTTAGCGTAGTCGTGTACTTCCGCATTGGTGTAAAATGGCGAGTAATGTGTGGTATAGGTCTGTATCGGAATATCCGTAGGTGTTTTGTGGTGTTTTGCGAGTTTAGAGTGCTGTAGCCTCGTTTTCGTTTTGTTCGGCGGCCATTTTTTCTGTCGCTTAGATTTTTTTTTAGTCTCTAAACTGTTTTATTTCGAGTAAAATCGAGGTGTAAGTTGCATTTTTGAGGTCCTGGGTGCTCCCTCTTGGTGTAGGTAAGTTTTTTATGTATGTGCTGTGTGTATGTATTGTGTTTTAAATGTTTGTATGTCGGCGTGTTGCGTCCGATGTTTGCGAGGTCGTAATGTGTGGTAACGTGTTTCGTACGTTGTTTGCGTGCCTCGTAAAATTTAGCGAGTGTCGTAATTTGTGTGTCGTGTTTTTTGAGTAGCGACGTGAATTTTGCGAGGGTTTGAGGCCCTTGCCCAGTGACCTCGCCAGCAACTGAGTCCCTCGCTTCGCGAGGGGCCTCAGTTGCTGGCATGGAGCGCCTTCGGCGCTCCATGCCAGCAACTGAGGCCCTTGCCCAGTGACCTCGCCAGCAACTGAGGCCCTCGCTTCGCGAGGGGCCTCAGTTGCTGACATGGAGCGCCTTCGGCGCTCCATGCCAGCAACTGAGACCCGTGCCCAGTGACCTCGCCAGCAACTGAGGCCCTCGCTTCGCGAGGGGCCTCAGTTGCTGGCATGGAGCGCCTTCGGCGCTCCATGCCAGCAACTGAGGCCCTTGCCCAGTGACCTCGCTACGCGAGGGCCGCGGCTCGCTGCGCGAGCCGAGGCCCTCGCTTCGCGAGGCCCACGGCTCGCTACGCGAGGGCCGCGGCTCGCTTCGCGAGCCACGGCCCTCGCTTCGCGAGGGCCGCGGGCTCGCTACGCGAGCCCGCAAGCGTGAGCAACGACTCGTACGCTCACAACTATATATGTGATTGGAACCCCGTAGTTACATTTTAATTGGGGGATAACTGAACCTCATGGAGGCAAGCAATAATAATAAGGGGGAATCCTGGGGTTAACCAGGCTCATAGGGGGTAGCAGGTCAAGAGTGGATGGGTTACAAACTCCCTGCATTAGTTTTTATTATTATCTTTATTATTTATATACTGTAGAAAGATAAGGACAAGGGAGCATGTAAGGGCTAGTGTAGTCTGTTCAGAAAAGTGGGTACCTTTCTGTAACATTGCTATGGAAACTACTGAGATGCAGACTTGGAGTCTCCCGGGAGCAGGCTGTGAGCATGTTAGAGCCAGAGTGCTCTAGGACAACCTCCCTGGGTCTGTGCCAGTATGTTTTATGGCTTCTTTTCAGCATGAGACAGAGAATATGTCTGTAAATTAGCTTTTCAAAACTCCTGTAGCTGCAAGTCAGCCTCCAGAGAACTGTTATTAGAGCCATGAAATGCAGGCGAAAGTGGAGTAGAATGTGTAACCTTGAATGGCTAAGAGGGATTACAGTGTGAGCTTTTAGGATCTCATAATCCCTTTGTCTGGTAAGGTATGAAACAAAGCCAGAAACATCTTGTATAATATACCAGGATCCAACATTACATTTCATTACACAGACAGATAGGATATACAGCACAGTGATGGCATAAAGAGATAATATCCACACTGTGACATGAAATGAACAGCACAGCTCCTTTGATAATTGTGGGTTGAAACAAATGTGTTAGGACTTATTGACAGGGTGTAATTTACTAATACCCATGAAGATGTTATAAAATGATATGGTATAATGCAACAGGAATTACTTGTCACAATTTAATCCATGCGTCAAAAAGCCAAATTACCTCACAAATTCAACTTCCCTAATTGTTCTGTCTTTCTGTGTCTGAATGTTCCCCATCAATTTTGTAACTCATCTGCCCCATTAAAGTCTCTGAGATTCACTTGTATGTTTCACTGGCACTATAAATTAAAAGTTGGGGGAGCTCCCATATTTTTAGTCCATACCCATAGAGAAGATAGTCTTATAGGCACAAGCATTTTTTTTGCACCAAAATAGGGTATTTGTAAATGTATTGCCATGTTATCAGATTTTAAGTGAAACTCTGACAGCACATTAACCTGTGGAATCTATTTAACTGCTTTGGGTGGGGCTTGCCCCTGTCAACCAATGAGCAGTAATGTAAATGAATGAGTCATACTTATCTGCCTGAAAGAGCTAATGTAAATACTGCAGCATGCTCTGTACATTTCAAG
The DNA here is from genome assembly GCA_027410445.1 of Discoglossus pictus. Classification (NCBI taxonomy): domain Eukaryota; kingdom Metazoa; phylum Chordata; class Amphibia; order Anura; family Alytidae; genus Discoglossus; species Discoglossus pictus. The sequence goes on along the minus strand of CM050166.1, from coordinate 303,292,696 downwards.
GAATTTTGAAAAAGTTTTACTTAACATTTTTTGAAGAAAAAAAACAACACATTTTGTAATATATATATTTTTTTCTCAATCTTTTTTTATTGAAGACAATAAACAATAAGCAATAGCATTGATCTGAAAAAGTACAGATTCAACAATAGTATTAAATATACATGAATGTTATGTTAACCTTAGGCACTTAAACAAAAAAAAAAAAACTAGCACTTGGCACATCAATTCTAAAACATAAATTAAGGCCAGGGTTACGGTTAACTTGCATTCAATCTGTGGTTCATCTGCTGCCTTCTCACATGTTTTATCATTTTCTGTGATTAACATAGAACATTTTGTAATATTTAATGCATGCAATTGTATTCCACATGTTTCTTGTCCACGTAAATACTGAAGTTATTTATGCAGAAAAATAAGTGACTCAAAAAGTCTGTCAAACAAAGCAATGTGTATATATTCCAGATCATACTTATTATGTGTGCTCTGATATAACATTAAAACATATGATCACTCTTCAAAACAAAATAAAAAACAAAAATACTTTATATTTAAAATCAAAGTGTACAAGGTTACTAAACTCCTGGATGTGCTACATAGAGCACCACCAGAAAGTACAAGGTTACTAAACTCCTGGATGTGCTACATAGAGCACCACCAGAAAGTACAAGGTTACTAAACTCCTGGATGTGCTACATAGAGCACCACCAGAAAGTACAAGGTTACTAAACTCCTGGATGTGCTACATAGAGCACTACCAGAAAGTACAAGGTTACTAAACTCCTGGATGTGCTACATAGAGCACCACCAGAAAGTACAAGGTTACTAAACTCCTGGATGTGCTACATAGAGCACTACCAGAAAGTACAAGGTTACTAAACTCCTGGATGTGCTACATAGAGCACCACCAGAAAGTACAAGGTTACTAAACTCCTGGATGTGCTACATAGAGCACCACCAGAAAGTACAAGGTTACTAAACTCCTGGATGTGCTACATAGAGCACCACCAGAAAGTACAAGGTTACTAAACTCCTGGATGTGCTACATAGAGCACTACCAGAAAGTACAAGGTTACTAAACTCCTGGATGTGCTACATAGAGCACCACCAGAAAGTACAAGGTTACTCCTGGATGTGCTACATAGAGCACCACCAGAAAGTACAAGGTTACTAAACTCCTGGATGTGCTACATAGAGCACCACCAGAAAGTACAAGGTTACTAAACTCCTGGATGTGCTACATAGAGCACTACCAGAAAGTACAAGGTTACTAAACTCCTGGATGTGCTACATAGAGCACCACCAGAAAGTACAAGGTTACTAAACTCCTGGATGTGCTACATAGAGCACCACCAGAAAGTACAAGGTTACTAAACTCCTGGATGTGCTACATAGAGCACCACCAGAAAGTACAAGGTTACTAAACTCCTGGATGTGCTACATAGAGCACTACCAGAAAGTACAAGGTTACTAAACTCCTGGATGTGCTACATAGAGCACCACCAGAAAGTACAAGGTTACTAAACTCCTGGATGTGCTACATAGAGCACCACCAGAAAGTACAAGGTTACTAAACTCCTGGATGTGCTACATAGAGCACTACCAGAAAGTACAAGGTTACTAAACTCCTGGATGTGCTACATAGAGCACCACCAGAAAGTACAAGGTTACTCCTGGATGTGCTACATAGAGCACCACCAGAAAGTACAAGGTTACTAAACTCCTGGATGTGCTACATAGAGCACTACCAGAAAGTACAAGGTTACTAAACTCCTGGATGTGCTACATAGAGCACTACCAGAAAGTACAAGGTTACTAAACTCCTGGATGTGCTACATAGAGCACCACCAGAAAGTACAAGGTTACTAAACTCCTGGATGTGCTACATAGAGCACCACCAGAAAGTACAAGGTTACTAAACTCCTGGATGTGCTACATAGAGCACTACCAGAAAGTACAAGGTTACTAAACTCCTGGATGTGCTACATAGAGCACCACCAGAAAGTACAAGGTTACTAAACTCCTGGATAAAACTGTCTGCTTCTAACCTCCCCCCAGTGGAATCTTCCTCAGCTCTTACCTGCGACTATCCTCTGTGGAGGTATATAGATGAATTTCTATAGTGGCAGGTACTATCACTTGTTGTGTCTTGTATAGTATCAAAGTAGAGTTGATGGATTTCCTCTTTTAGCATTTTTTAAACCTTTCTGCTTTATACAACCTCTCATACTTAGTTCACTCCGCAACTTTTAAAATTAACAATTAACTCTTTTTGTTTTCTGTATACATTTTATTATAATTATCAAAACAAAAATCTACTCCATAATCATCATGGATTGCAGCTGCATTAATTATACAAGACTTTTTTTAATTGGTGCGGTTGATGGTTTACCTTTAGCAGCTGCAATTACATTTTAATTTAAAGTGATGTACCACTTGAATGTTAATTATTGGTTTTTGGTTATCCTTTTGTGCAGTATGAATGAATGTTCACAACGCACCCTCACTTGCTACAGTAATTACATTATCAGTTCAAGAGATTGAGAAAATAATTCACTATGCAGCTATTTTCCATGTCGATATAATGTAAGTTTTCCAAACTATACAGTTTAAAGGTAAATTGTAATCTGAACTCTTTCTATCTGAATGTAAAGTAGAAAAATTATAGATTGAAAAATAATACAAAAATGAAGTAAAAAATAAAAGCCATATTTGCCCAAAGTTTTAACTATTTTTTTCACTTTTTCATTGTTCCCTTGCTCATCTATAGAGGTAATGAATTCTCAGTGTCGTTTCCTGTTTCATTCTCCTCCCCCCTAACGTGGCATGGCCTGCCATGGGGAGAGCACTCCTTTCTCTAGCACTTTGCAAACAGCCTCTATTACAGTGCCCCTTTAACATTTTTATAAGTTGACCAAACAATTTGGATTTGATTTGTGATAAATAGCCCCTTCATTTGTACAATCATAAACTAAATTTCCTTCTTGACTTTGTTAAGTCATCAGACAAATCCTTCTTCACATCTTACCTTTTATCTGTTGATTGATACATCTTCTTGGAATAATCTTTCTCTTGTTAGAAAGATAGGCTTTATTTCACTTTCTTTTATTCTCTAGGAATTAACTGAGTGGTATTTAAAAGTGGAATGAATACATAAAGGAAGAACAGCTATTAAATAATGTATAACAGATTGAACTTTAACGCATATGTCACATTTTGTCAGATACCTTTTGCAATCTGAATAATAGATAATTTATTTAAATGCATAGCTCAGAATTTTTTGTTTTTGCAGCATACATTAATCTTGCAAATCATATGGGGAACAAATTTAAAGATACATAACCTCCATTAATCAAATTGAGAAAGGATAGGGCTATATAGCCTATGATCTATTATTTAGAAGATGTTAATTTTGGCTTATTACAGATGACTCTATAATGTTGCTTTCATCTTCAGAGAAAGTTGGTTGCAAATCTTGATGATACTTATTAGCTTTTTAGGAATTGAGTTGGTACTGCATTTGTGGGTGATGCTACAATATATAGAAATACCTATTATTAAAAGAAAAAAAATCTAGTATGTCAGAAGTACAAAATGTAGTGGTGCATTTCAGTCAGGGCCAACACGCTCCGGTCCAGGTATTGGGCAGCATATTTTCAGGGGGCAGAAGATTGCCTGAAGTTGCTGGTCCAGTGTTACAGAATGGTATATGCATAAATACATAAATGTATGTTAGCAGTGACACTTCTGTCTGTAAATAGAACTGACTTGTATACTTCTATATATGTGTGTGTGTCGTAATCCTAGAATGGAGACATACCATGGAGAAATGAGTAGTAACTGAGGCATGTTGGGTGATCAGATCTGTATGAGGTGAGGTGTTGTGTTATAGTACTTTGGGTTCACCTTTCCATTCTTGACAGCTCCAAGCGTTCATAAATATGTAACCATCTTGTAAATATTGTAAAGGTTTGAGACACAGGGGCGGAACTGTCTCCACTGCACCTGATGCAATGCACTTGGGCTCTGCACTGGGGTGGGGGCCCCCAGTGCTGTCAATATTTTTTTAAATATGTTTTTTTTCACACCAAAAATTATTTTGGTGGCCCCCGCCCTTGCCACTCCTGCCCCCTATCACCACGGCCCCTCCTGGCCCCTTTCTGCCTCACCAGCTCCTGATTTTGTATGCCTCCCCTGCCTGTGTGTCTGGTCTCCATGAGCAGGGAATACCAAATATATATATATAAATATCTGCTACAATATACAGTAATAAGTGTACAGCCTGTATAACAGTGTACATTTGCTGTCCCCTCAAAGTAACTCAACACACAGCCATTAATGTCACTCAGAAAAGGTCCCGTCATGGTCGACCAAAGAAGTTGAGTGCACGTGCTCAGTGTCATATCCAGAGGTTGTCTTTGGGAAATAGACGTATGAGTGCTGCCAGCATTGCTGCAGAGGTTGAAGGGGTGGGGGTTAAATTGGTCTGCATGGCATCAAATTGTAAGCCTCTTCTAAAGATGATGCACAAGAAAGCCCGCAAACAGTTTGCTGAAGACAAGCAGACTAATGACATGGATTATTGGAACCATGTCCTGTGGTCCGAAGAGATCAAAATAAACGTATTTGGTTCAAGCGTGTGTGGCAGCAACCAGGTGAGGAGTACAAAGACAAGTGTGTCTTGTCTACAGTGAAGGATGGTGGTGGGAGTGTCATGGTCTGGGCCTGCATGAGTTCTGTCTGCACTGGGGAGCTACAGTTCATTGAGGGAACCATGAGACTGGTCATGTAGGGGTGGAAGAGGACTCCAGTGGCAACCTGTGAAGCTCTGGCGAACTCAATGGCCATCAGGGTTAAGACAGTGCTGGAAAATAATGGTGGCCACAGAAAATATTGACACTTTGGGCTGAATTTGGACATTTCCACTTCGGGGTGCACACACTTTTGTTGCCAATGGTTTAGACATTAATTGCTGTGTGTTGAGTTATTTTAAGAGGATAGCAAATTTACACTGTTATACGGGCTGTACACTTACTACTTTATATTGTAGCAGAGTGTCATTTCTTCAGTGTTGTCACATGAAAATATATAATAACATATTTACAAAACTGTGAGGGCTGTACTTACGTTTGTGAGATACTGTGTTGATACTATATATATATATATATATATTCCATTTTTCTTTTAGCATAAATAAATGTTACTAGCGAATTGCCCGTCAAAAAATTACGGCAATGAAATTGTAAGGTAGCTAATGCTGTTTGGTGTGTAATAATGAAATATATAATACATTAATAAATGAATATACTTTACCTATTGTGAAGCATTGTGTTGAAGAGCTGTCAATGTGTTTTGAGGTTGCTGCAGCATTAGTGGTATGTAGCTGCTGTGTAAGCGTGGTGAATGTGTGCAGTGTAATACTGTGTGTGCGCGAGATGAAACCGTTAGCGTAGTGGAGTACTTCCGCATTGGCGGAAAATGGCGGGTTATCTGTGGTATGCGTCTTTGCGGATTATCCGTAGGTGCTTCGTGGTGTTTTGCGAGTTTCTTGTGGTGTTTTGCGAGTGTGTTGTGGTGTTTTCCGTGTTGAGAGTGCTGTAGCCTCGTTTTCGTTTTGTTCATCTGCCATTTTGTCTCTCGCTTAGCGATTTTATTAGTGTCTAAAGTGTTTTATTTTAATTTAAATGAAGGTGTAACTTGCTTTTTTGAGGTGCTGGATGGTTCCTTTTGCTGTAGGTAAGCTTTTTATGTATGTGTTGTGTGTAGTTATTGTGTTTTAAATGTTTGTATGTTGGCGTGTTGCGTCCGATTTTTGCGAGGTCGTAATGTGTGCTAACGTGTCTTGTATGGTGTTTGCGTGTGTAGCCTCCTTTTCGTTTTGCTCGGCGGCCATTTTTTCTGTCGCTTATGAAATTTTTTAGTGTGTAAACTCTTTTATTTTGAGGGAAATCAAGGTGTAAGTTGGTTTTTTGAGGTCCTGGATAGAGATGTCGCGAATAGTTCGCCGGCGGACTGTTCCCGGCGAACATAGCATGTTCGCGTTCGCGGCGAACAGCGAACATATGCGAGATTCGACCCGCCCCCAATACTTTATCATTGAGCAAACTTTGACCCTGCATGTCACAGTCAGCAGACACATTCCAGCCAATCAGCAGCATACACTCCCTTCCACACCCTTCAACCTCATGGACAGCAGCCATTTTGGAATCAGAACTAACTTGCAGTCTTACTGAGAGGAGGTAGAGTGTAGGTGATACTGCATCAATAGGAAAAACCATAGCTAGGCAAGTTTATTCAGTGTCCAGTGCAGTGCTGAAGGACTCATCAGATCTCTGCTGTAAACACAGCACCCCAAAAAGCCCTTTTTAGGGCTATAACATCTTTTTTTTTCGTTTTTTTTCTGTGTAATCTAACTTCATTTGCCTGTCTCCCTGCTAGCCCCTGCTTGTAAGTGTCAGGCTCACAGCTTATACTGTGTGTGCACAACGACCGCTACCCATAGTGTGTGTCCTGCTTTCAAGTACTGTGCAAGAGAGCATGTGTGCATGCTTGAGCACCAAACAAAAGGCTTTTTAGGGTCTTAGTCCCTCAAATACAAGTTTTATTTTAACATCTTTCTGTTAATAAGCACTTTGTGCACGGTGATGTTCATCTTTGGGTGTTTTTGTGGTTTTTTTCTTAGTTTAATTTAAGTTTTAGTTTTCTGGGGGTCAGGCTCAACTCTCTATCCCAGGAGAGTGAGCTGTCTCCTGGATACTTTGCTACACCCCCTCCCTTAGCACTTTACCTTTACTCCTGAAACTTTTTTTACTTTGACTTTTTTTTTTTTTTTTTTTTAGTTTTTCAGGTTTTGTTAAAGTTTTGTTTGTTTGGTGTTGGGTTTTATGTTTTGGGGGGAGAGAAGACAAGTAACATCTTTGTAGGCAGTGGGGGGGAAAACAATTTGAAGTTTTGTTTAAAAGGCTTTTTTAACATCTGACACAGAGACACAGAGGGGTTAAAAAGCCTCTGTGTTCTCTGTGTTGTTGCAATTAGTAACACCTTGCAACAGGCCATTAACCCTTCCACTGCCAAACATCATCTCTCTCTCTCCCTTAGTTTTTGTCTCCCTTAGTTTTGTCTTTTTGTTTCTTTTTCACACTTTTATATTTAAAAAAAAAAAGAAAACAGTAGAAAATCATAAAACAAAAAATAAAAATAAATAAAACAAATAAACTAAAAAAAAAAAGGGTCTAAACATGAGGGATAAGACCATTAAGAAGCCTCAGGGGTCAAAAGGGGGAATAATGGCCCCTGAAAATCCTAGCTGCAGCACTGCACAGCATAGGCCCCAGGCAGATAAGGCAGCCCCAGCTCCTGGTGGTTCTGCCAGCAGACCTACCCCTGTGGCTAATACCTGTTCACAGGTGGTTTCTGCTGGCCCCAGTAATACCACCGCTGGGGCTGAGGGGCAGATCAGCAGGAAGCATGGGGTTAAATGTCAGATGTCTGGGGTCTACAGCATTGATATCTATCTGCGTGCTGCAGCTAACGTCATCAGCCCCTCTGTTATAGTAGCAGCCAGCAAAATGTACGGGAAAGCAGTTTTCTTTACCCGTACGCTGGCTGCTTCTCACATACTTATACAGTGAGGCATCACAGTGGGGGGATTATATGTCCCAATAGAACCCCTGGAAGGGATGGGCACAAAAGTAACACTCTCTAATGTGCCCCCCTTCCTACCAGACTCCCTCCTGCGCCCCCACCTGCTAACCCTAGGGGAAGTAAAAACACCATTTATTAAAATTCCCCTGGGGGGCAGAGAGAGAGCACTTCGTCATGTGATCTCTTTCAAGAGGCAGGTACAAATGTGCCTGCCTCAGGGCGCAGAAAACATAGAGGGGTCTTTTGGGGTTCCATTTGAGGGGGTGCTCTACAGGATTTTTTACAGCACTACGGAGGTGCAGTGCTATCATTGCAAGGGGTTGGGGCATACACGTAGGAATTGTCCTAATGTAAAGCATCATGCCCCAGCCCCAGCAAATGGCACCTCCGTCAGTACAGCACCCATCCCCGCTGAGCCCATAACAGCGGGGACCTCAAGGGTCATAGCTCCCCCACAGAGCTCAGGCAAGGAGGCCGTTCCTCAAGCCACCATCACGGCCTCCAAACCCCCTTCTTCCCCAAAAAAGCCATCTGTGTCTGTGGTCTCTAGCAAGACTGCAGACACGGGGAAAAAGGGGAAGAATGTCACCGGTCCTCCCAGTGTCACAGCTGCATCTCCCAAGTCCCAATCTGCCCCCACCATAATTACATCAGTTAGTGTGGGGGCACAGTGTAAGCAGAGGGATAATAAGCCCTCTGCAGGGGAGGCAGCTAGTGGCAGCTCCTCTTCCAGGAGTGACGTCCCCAGGAAGAGGAAGCATAAAACCAACAGGGAGGTTGCTGATAAGTGGGAAGTGCTCTATAGTGGAGCACCTCCCTCTAAAAGCAAGAAGAGGAACAAAACATCTCCTCCTCATCCGGTGACATTGTCTGGCCCGGTTATTAAGCTCAGCCAGCCGGTGCCAGACCACACATCTCTCTCTCCAGACCCTATAGGGGTTAATGTGGAAAAGGGTCTGGAGGAAAAGCAGGGGCAAGAGGGTCTCCCAAGTGAGGCAGGGGTAGACAAGAAAGATCAGGTTCTGCCTCTGGCCTTTGAGGGGGGTCCCAACAAAGCCCCTGCTGAATGGGTAGTCAGTGTCCCTGAGGTGCTGAGCTTCAAGGGCACCAGTCAGTCTCCTCCTCCAGTGTCACTCTCTAGTGACATACCTCGGGCTTTGTTAGAGCCCCAGGCCGAGTCACTACTGGAGGGGGGGAATATAGGCATGACCCCCATTCAGGACCCCATGGATTTGTCTGTCAGGGGGGATGTGGCACAAGGGGAAGTGGAAATGGGGGAGGGTGATAAAACAGGTTTTCCTGTTAACATCATGGGAGAGCCTGTCTACCCTCCTCAGCCGTCCACTGACCCTAACATCGGTGCCATCCAAGCTGAGCAAGCAGCGGTGGAACTGGCAGAGGAGGCATACAAAGCCTCCAAGGCTTCCATTAAGGAAGCCATGCCAGCCACTGCTGTCCAGCCAGCTACCCCTGAATGCACTCCTGAAGCTACAGGGGAGCAGCAGCAATCCAAGGGTCCATTATTTACCTTGAAGGGTGCTAAAGGGACTCCTTCTGTATCATCTAAGAGGGGGTCCCTGAGAATAAAGCTGAGGAAACTGACTCCAGCCGGGGAGGATGGAGTAAAAGCCCTCAGCCAAGAGGAGCCCAGGGGTGACCCACTAGAAGGAACATCAGATTCTGGGTGGGTTATCCCTGTCAAGGAAATAGATCTATTCCTTGAGAGCACCCTTCATGGACAAAAGAAAAGGAAGGTGCGGCTGGCCTTGGAGAGGTGGAAGAATATGTCGTTTATTCTCCACTCTCTCCAGCAATATCTAGTGGTCAGCACTAGGGCCAAGAATTCTGGGACTGCAGAGCATCTCCGCGTCCGGAAATTCTATAAAATGTGCGTGTCCTATAAGCAGTCTCAAGGGTCTGAGGAACGCACAATTCCTGACACGCAGTAATGGCTTTGCACATCAGCACGCTAAATACCAATGGCTGTCAAGACAGTTTCCGCAGGTTCCAGGTACTCTCCTATTTATATCAGGGAGGGTACTCTGTGAGCTTCCTGCAGGAAACTCACACCACTCCAGAGGCTGAGGCCTCGTGGCAACTGGAGTGGAGAGGCAGAGGCAGGGCCTCGTGGCAACTGGAGTGGAGAGGCAGGGTCTTCTTCAGCCACTTCACATCAGCTTCATGTGGAGTGGTGACCCTGTTCTCAGAGTCTTTTCAGCCAGAGCTGCTGCTTGTGAAAGCTGTTATCCCAGGCCGTCTAATCCACCTCCGGGTCCGAGAGCAGGGTAGCATCATTAACCTAGTTAATATATATGCCCCTGCTGGAGGGCCCGAGAGAGTGAGGTTCCTCGCCAGACTGTCCCAGTTTTTGGAGACGGTTGACGCAGATGAGTGTTTGGTACTCGGGGGTGATTTCAATTGCACCCTCGACGCTCTGGACCGGAATAGTCCAGAGCCGTACCCGCCTTCTGCGTCAGCGCTGCGGGAGATCATCGCCCACTTCTCCCTGGAGGACATCTGGCGAGAGCAGAAGCCAGGGGCATCAGACGGTTTCACCTACGTCAGGGTGAGAGCCGTTCTGGTGTCCCACTCCCGGATCGACAGACTATATATATCTAGTCACTATATGTCACGAGTCGGTTCTTGTGCCATTAGGCTGGCTCCGTTCACAGACCACAACTGTGTGTCTGTGACGGTGGCGCTAACGCCAACAGCGCCACGAGCCGCCTATTGGCACTTCAACAATACTTTGTTGAAGGACCAGGGGCTCGTGACATTGATCCGGGAGTTTTGGACGGACTGGAGGGGTTGCAAGGGGGACTTTGCCACGTTAAAACTGTGGTGGGACGTGGGCAAGGTTCATTTGCGACTTCTGTGTCAGGAATATACCAAGGGTGCGAGTGGGCAGCGCGAAGCTGAGTTGGAGTCACTTCGGGGGGAGGTACTCCATCTGGAGCAGAGGCTGTTCACTTGTAGGGACCAATCCCTGCAGAGCGAGTATGTAGAGAGGAAGGGTGTCCTCTGTGACCTGGAACGACACCAGGCCAAGGGGGCATACGTGCGCAGCCGCTTAGGTTTTCTTAAAGATCTAGACCGCGGCTCGCGCCTCTTCTACTCACTGGAGAAAAAGGGGGGTAACAGTAGGCACATCACCTGTCTTCTAGATGAAGACGGTGCCCCCCTTACAGATCCGGAGAGTATCCGGGATAGAGCCCGGAACTTTTATAAAGATCTTTACTCTCCGGATCCCATTTCTCCAGACGCCTGCAGGGTGCTATGGGAGGGGCTCCCCACAGTCAGTGAGGGTGTAAGAGAGCAGCTTGATATACCACTATCTTTTCAAGAGCTCTCTGAAGCCCTCCGTGCCATGTCCTGTGAGAAGTCTCCAGGACTGGACGGACTGACTGTAGAGTTTTTCCAATTTTTCTGGGAGACTCTGGGACCTGATTTCCATCTGGTCCTTGGGGAAGCCCTGGAGACCGGGGAGATGCCCCTGTCTAGTCGCAGGGCAGTACTTGCCCTGCTGCCCAAAAAGGGGGATCTCCGGCTTATTAAGAACTGGCGACCGGTCTCTCTGCTCAGCACGGACTACAAGATTGTAGCTAAAGCCATCTCGCTTAGACTTGGGTCTGTGCTGGCAGAATTGGTTCACCCTGACCAGTCCTATGCGATCCCGGGCCGGACTATCTTTGATAGTATCTTTCTGGTCCGGGATCTATTGCATTATTCTCGCAGGACTGGTCTGTCACTCGCCTTTCTCTCTTTAGATCAAGAGAAGGCGTTTGACAGGGTGGACCATGGTTACCTCATAGCCACTCTGCAAGCGTACGGCTTTGGCCCACAGTTTGTGGGCCTTATAAGAACGCTGTATGCCTCTGCAGAGTGTTTACTTAAAATCAATTGGTCCCTAACAGCACCTTTGGTATTTGGACGAGGGGTGCGTCAAGGATGTCCCTTGTCTGGACAGTTATATGCACTGGCCATCGAGCCTTTCCTCTGCCTACTGAGGAAAAGGCTCACAGGGCTGGTGCTAAAAGATCCAGACATGCGGATTGTCCTTTCAGCTTATGCTGACGATGTGCTCCTCGTGGCCCGGGATCCAGTTGATCTTGAGCTGGCAAAACAGTGCCAGGAGGTATATTCAGCTGCCTCCTCCGCTCAGATCAACTGGTCCAAATGCACAGGCCTTTTAGAGGGTAATTTACAGGTAGACTCTTTGCCTCCCACGTTTCGTGACATCACGTGGGAGGCAGATGTCATTAAATATCTGGGGGTCTACCTTTCCGCTGCGGACGCTTCCGTCCCAGACAACTGGAGGGAGTTAGAGGGCAGTGTCCTCTCTCGTCTGGGACGATGGAGGGGTCTAGCAAAAATGCTTTCCCTTAGGGGGCGGACTCTAGTGGTGAATCAGCTGGTGGCTTCTCAGATCTGGCACCGGCTGATTTGTCTGAGTCCGACCCCCGAGTTTGTCACCAATATCCAGATGTATTTGTTAGATTTCCTCTGGATGGGAAGGCATTGGGTCTCTGCAGGGGTGGCAAGTCTGCCTTTGGTGGAGGGTGGACAGGGAGTAGTTTGTGTGTGCTCCCAGTTGTCCACCTTCTGCCTTCAGTACCTGCAGAGATACCTATATGCAGATCCCTCTCCGCAGTGGTGCGCACTGGCATCCAGCTTTTATCGCCAGTTGCGCAACCTGGGGTATGACCGGCAATTATTTCTGATCAGGCCCGAGGGGTTTGGGAGAGACCTCTCTTTCTTGCCGGCATACTACCAGGAAACCCTCAAGGCCTGGAGCATGGTCTCCGTGACCAGGCAGGGCGTGCCTTTGGGGGATGAAATATTCATGGAGCCCCTGCTATTTAATCCAGCAGTGGGGGCTCCAATGTTACAGTCCCCCTGTATCATCCGCCGCCTTAGTCATGCACGGATGACCCGAGTCGGGGATCTCCTGGAATACGGGCGTTCTGATTGGGGGTCACCCCAGGAGCTTGCGCTCCGTTTGGGATATGGGACGCCCAAAGTCTCAGGGCGCTTGCTCCAGGAGATTAGGGATGCCATCTCCCCCGACTCGCGCACCTTCCTTCGCGGGGCTTTGCAGGCCGGAGTGCCACATGCACCTTTCAACACCCCTGCTCCGGCTGTTTGCATTGGACACAAGCCCCGTGTTTCCCCTCAGGCTCCTCCTGTCCCCAACCTCTCAAAGTTGAGGGACATACCCTCGGCATGCTTTCGCGGCATGCCGAGGAAGAGCTTATATTCTCTCGTGTTCCATACAGTGCACTTCCTTGCCCTCGTGACCCGTCCCGATACCATCTGGAGGCGGGTCCTACCAGCTGACGAGGGCAAGAGGCCCCGGTGGAGGGAACTTTATTCTGATTTAGTTCCACGACCCACCGGGGACTTGAGTTGGAGAGTGCTCCATGGTGCACTGAGCACGGGAGAGTACTTAGCTAAATTCACGGACTCTCCCTCCACTTGTCCATTCTGTGGCAAGGGAGAGTCCGTGTATCATATTTATTTTAGTTGCGCCAGACTGCAGCCCCTCTTGTCACTCTTGAGGGGCCTCCTCCTGCAGTTCTGGCTGCATTTCTCCCCTCACATTTTTATTTTTGGGCGCCCAGTGTCCCGGGGCAATAAGGCCAGGGCCCTCCTCGTCAACCTGCTCCTGGCATTAGCCAAATTGGCTATATATAAGTCCAGGAAGCAGTGTTTGATAGGGGGGGTTCCCTTGTCACCTGAGGCCATGTTCCGGGTGCTGGTGCGCTCCCGTATCCGGGCAGAGTACCACCTGGCTTTGTCCACTGGGGGAATGGATGAGTTTGTCTCCCAGTGGGCAGTAGATGGTGTGCTCTGCTCGGTATCCCCCCATTCGGTTTCTTTTTCTCTTAACCTCCTAAAATGATTTTTATTTAGTTTACAGATCATGTTTCTCATAATGTCAAAATACACTGTGCCAAGTTCAACCGATCCAGTCTAGTTGGGGTACCAACAGTCCACATTTAAAAAACCCAAACTTTTTTTTTCTTAAATCTAAGTGCATTGGCCTGACCGTCAATCAAAGTTCATTTGCTTGACCGCTACCCATAGTGTGTGTCCTGCTTACAAGTACTTTGCCAAGTTCAACCAATCCAGTCTAGTTGGGGTACCAACAGTCCACATTTAAAAACCCCAAACTTTTTTTTTCTTAAATCTAAGAGCATTTGCATAACCGTCAATCAAAGTTCATTTGCTTGACCGCTACCCATAGTGTGTGTCCTGCTTTCAAGTACTGTGCCAAGTTCAACCAATCCAGTCTAGTTGGGGTACCAACAGACCACATTTAAAAAACCCAAACTTTTTTTTTCTTAAATCTAAGTGCATTTGCATAACCGTCAATCAAAGTTCATTTGCTTGACCGCTACCCATAGTGTGTGTCCTGCTTACAAGTACTGTGCCAAGTTCAACCAATCCAGTCTAGTTGGGGTACCAACAGTCCACATTTAAAAAAAAATGACAGGCAGAGGCAGGACACCCCGCAGAGGCCGTTGTGGTCGTGGTGCTGTGATTCCCTTTGGCCCTACAATAATGCCCAGTGTTCAGAGGCCAGTTACCCTGAACTTGAAAAGTTCAGAGGACGTAGTTGACTGGCTAACACAGGACACCCAATCTTCTACAGCTTCCGCTTAGAATATTGACGCACCATCCTCCTCCAGATTAGCTTCGGGCACCTCTCAAGTTACCACTCACCCGCCTGCCGCCACCACCAACACTAGTACCACAGCCAATTCAATTGATCAGTCAGAAGAGTTATTTACACATCAGTTTGAAGAAATGAGTGATGCGCAACCATTATTGACAGAGAATGTAGATAACAGGGATATGTCTCAGTCAGGCAGCATTACACACATGTACGTACGATGTGATGATGATGATGTACCCGCTGCTGCTTCCTTTGTTCAGTTGTCATATACAAGTGAGGCGGGTGATGATGATGATGATGCGTCCGTGGATGTCACGTGGGTGCCTGCTAGAAGAGAAGAAGAACAGGGGGAAAGTTCAGATGGGGAGACCGAGAGGAGGAGGAGACGAGTTGGAAGTAGAGGGAGGTCATCGCAACGAGCTAGTGGCACAGTCAGACAGCATGCATCAGCACCCGGGGTCAGCCAGACAGCACGCCAATCAACGCATGCTGTTGCCACCCCCAGAATGCCGTCACCGCCTAGCTCAGCAGTGTGGCATTTTTTTTGTGTGTCTGCCTCTGACAACAGCGATGCCATTTGCAACCTGTGCCAAAAGAAACTGAGTCGTGGGAAGTCCAACACCCACCTAGGTACAACTGCTTTGCGAAGGCACATAATGTCACATCACAAACGCCAATGGGATCAACACATGAGTACAGGCAGCACACAAACTCAAAGCTGCCATCCTCCTCCTGGTCCAGCATCTTCATCCACATCAACCACTGCTGTCCTCCTTGCCCCCTCTCAACTCTCCACCACTCCGTCTCTCGCCTCTTGCTGTTCCTGCTCATCTCCTCACAGTCAGGTGTCTGTCAAGGGCATGTTTGAGCGTAAGAAGCCAATGCCACAAAGTCACCCCCTTGCCCGGCGTCTGACAGCTGGCTTGTCTGAACTCTTGGCCCGCCAGCTTTTACCATACAAGCTGGTGGAGTCTGAGGCGTTTAAAAAGTTTTTAGCGATTGGGATACCGCAGTGGAAGGTACCCGGACGAAATTTCTTTGCCCAAAAGGCAATCCCCAACCTGTACTCAATTGTGCAAAAGGAAGTAATTGCATCTCTGGCACACAGTGTTGGGGCAAGGGTCCATCTCACCACTGATACCTGGTCTGCAAAGCATGGTCAGGGCAGGTATATCACCTACACTGCGCATTGGGCAAACCTGCTGACGCCTGCCAAGCATGGAATGCGTGGCTCTGCAGAGGAGTTGGTGACACCGCCACGACTTGCAGGCAGGCCTGCTGCCACCTCCTCTACTCCTCCTACTCCATCCTCTTCCATAACCTCCTCAGCTGAGTCCTCTTCTGCTGCTGCATCTTGCTCCACATCAACGGCACCCCCCCCAGCTTCCCAGATACTATTCCACATCCCGGACACGGCAGTGTCATGCCATCTTGGGGTTGACTTGCCTCAAAGCAGAGAGTCACACCGGGCCAGCATTCCTGTCCGCCCTGAACGCACAGGTGGATCAATGGCTGACTCCGCACCAACTAGAGATTGGCAAAGTGGTTTGTGACAACGGAAGAAATTTGTTGGCGGCATTGAATTTGGGCAAGTTGAAGCATGTGCCATGCATGGCACATGTGTGTAATCTGATCGTACAACGCTTTGTCCATAAGTATCCAGGCTTACAGGACGTCCTGAAGCAGGCCAGAAAGGTGTGTGGCCATTTCAGGCGTTCCTACATGGCCATGGCGCACTTTTCAGATATCCAGCGGTGAAACAACATGCCAGTGAGGCGCTTGATTTGTGACAGCCCCACACGTTGGAATTCAACACTCCTAATGTTCGACCGCCTGCTCCAACAAGAAAAAGCCATTAACGAGTATTTGTATGACCGGGGTGCTAGGACAGCCTCTGCAGAGCTGGGGATTTTTTTGCCACGTTACTGGACGCTCATGCGCAATGCCTGTAGGCTCATGCGTCCTTTTGAGGAGGTGACAAACCTTGTCAGTCGCACCGAAGGCACCATCAGCGACATCATACCATTTGTTTTATTCCTGGAGCGTGCCCTGCGAAGAGTGCTGGATCAGGCCGTAGATGAGCGTGACGAGGAAGAGGAAGAGTTGTGGTCACCATCACCACCAGAAACAGCCTTATCAGCATTGCTTGCTGGACCTGCGGCAATGCTGGAAGAGGATTGTGAGGATGAGGAGTCAGAGGAGAAATGTGGCTTTGAGGGGGAGGAGGAAGACCAATCACAACAGGCATCCCAGGGTGCTCATTGTCACCTATCTGGTACCCGTGGTGTTGTACGTTGCTGGGGGGAAGAACATACCTTCAGTGAGATCACTGAGGACGAGGAACGGGACATGACTAGCTCGGCATCCAACCTTGTGCAAATGGGGTCTTTCATGCTGTCGTGCCTGTCACAGGACCCTCGTATAAAAAGGCTGAAGGGGAACGACCTGTACTGGGTGTGCACGCTACTAGACCCCCGGTATAAGCAGAAAGTGCCTGATTTGTTACCAAATTACCGCAAGTCAGAAAGGATGCAGCAGGTCCAAAACAAATTAACAAGTATGCTTTACACAGCATATAAGGGTGATGTCACAGCACAAGGGCAATATAACAGGGGAAGAGGTGAAAGTAATCCAACTCCCACGACCACGCCGGCAAGGACAGGACATTTAAAAAACGTGTTGTTGATGGAGGACATGCGGACCTTTTTCAGTCCTACGCATCGCATCAGCCCTTCGGGATCCACCCTCAGAGAACGACTTGACCGACAGGTAGCAGACTACCTCGCCTTAACTGCAGATATCGACACTCTGAGGAGCGATGAACCCCTTGACTACTGGGTATGCAGGCTAGACCTGTGGCCGGAGCTATCCCAATTTGCAATTGAACTTCTGGCCTGCCCCGCTTCAAGTGTCCTGTCAGAAAGGACCTTCAGTGCAGCAGTAGGTTTTGTCACCGAGAAGAGAAGTCGCCTAGGGCAAAAAAGTCTAGATTGCCTCACCTTTATAAAGATGAATGAGGGATGGATCCCGAAGGGCCTGACACTGGGCGATACATTCGACTGAAAAAGGCCTGATGAGATGAGCTGCCTTCGGCTATAAATGGTCCACACGCTGTATGTTATCTGTGAATGCCGGATGACTTGCGTGAATTATCCGCCACCAACTAGGGTTCAAGAAGAGGCAATGTTTTATGGCACTTTCTGCCTGGGGAACAAAGGTCAATTTTTCTGGCCGCTGCAACAGCAGCGGCTGCAACAATATCTAATTTTTGAGTTTCAATTTTTATGCCAGAAGGTGTACGGCATGTAATGGAAAAGAAAGCATATTGAACAGTCTTGCATAACACAACAGTTGTGCAAAAATACATATTTACAATGAAGACATTTTGTTAAAATTAGGTGGCTAGGCCTTCTTTTTTTTACTTTTTTGGTAAATACATTTTCTTTTTTTTTACTGTGATTGCAATTTTTAAGAGAAACCTAAGACATGGTAAAACAGACAATAGTAAAGTCCTATTATCTATCATCACTCCAGCAGTAGCTTATTATTTACAATATCTAACCTGCTCAATCGCCCTTGGGTTACCCTAGGGCAGGCTTCAGTAGGCGACCTCTCCTTTCCTCGGATGATTTTGCCGCCGGTTGCTTCTGAAGGGTCTCCTCCAGGGCTCCCCCACTCCGGTCCTTCCCCCCGAGTCGCTTCAACCATTAACAAATGTTTTATTATATTAGGGGGGCACTAAATGGGGATGTTATCCAGGGATCCCAAATTGTCTGGAACTGGGTGATTCTATCCAAGACTACATGGTTAAATCTCTGGTTGAGCAGTAAATAGTTGATTTTTTTAATTAATTCCTGAAAGTTTTAATTTGGGGTTTTCCAACTACTAGTTATGTGTATTTTTTCTTTCAAAAAATATTTTATTAGGTCAATCTTAAACATTTTAGAAGCTTGTAAGCATGTTTCTTCCCATAGTCTTATGACTGCCGAACACTCCCACCAGACATGAATAAATGTAGCCTCATTACCACTGTTCCTAAAAGATGAGCTGCTCCATTTTGGATCCCATTTATTAGCTTAAAAGGAGTAATATATGTCCTGTGTAGGACCTTTTTTGAAGTCTCAAGCAGACTATAATTTAAAGATCCCCTACTTAAGCCTTGCCAACTTTTATCCCATGTGCTATCTGCCAACTCGGTGCCCAAATCCCTCTCCCAGGCTTTGGTATAGTCTGGTTTGTTTGCCCATGAGTTTTCATTAAATAGTTCATACATGAGGCTAATAATACCAGGCTGAAAGGGGGAATCCCTACATTTTTTGAGTAGCCAGGTGTTTCTTTGGGGGGTTCCCCTACCACTTATCGTATATATAAAATGATGTATCCTGCAAAAATTATAGTGTTCAGCCAGGGGTAAATTGTATCTATCTCTCACCCACTCAAAGATTATTATTTTGTCGTCATGGCACCATGGACCAACCCTTAGTAGGTTCTGAGACTTCCACCAACTGAGAGAGCTTTCCGGAAGATGTATCTTAAAGTGGGGATTGGGTACGATAGGGGTAAGATCTGAAACCCGAGTGTCCAGTTTTTGTGTCCAGTTCATCTCCGTCCATATTTTTAATGAGTGCTTAATCAATGGGTTTTTCAATTTTCTCAAAAAAGTATACAGGCCTGGAATCCATATTACTGTATCCCATGTATAAGGTGACTTGCTTACATTTTCCATAAATACCCAGAGCGGCTGATGTGTTTTGGAGAATGCACCAGAGGAATGAAAGCCAGCTGCGCTGCCTTGTAATACAGTTTGAGATTCGGGTCCCTACCCTCTTTTGGAAAGACTATGAGGTCGGCCTGATTCAATTAAGGGGGCATAGGTTCTCCATTTAGTATAGCGTTAAACAAAAATGTTAGGTGCGGGGGTAAGCAAGTGCTCAAATTTCTTATAGTACAGATGAGTAAAACCGTCTGGCCCTGGGGACTTGCCAAATTTAAGATCTTGGATTGTAGATTTAACTTCCTCTTGGTATATGTCTAGGTTCAAGCTGTCCAATTGAGGTACAGGTATTTTGTGGACTTCTTGCTGTAGTAGGAAGGACTCTATGTCAGATCCGCTGCAGCAGGATTGGGATGAATATATGGTCTGATCGAAGTTTTGAAATGTTTCTTGGATAGCATTGGGGCTAAAGGAGGTTTGGCCATCAGGTAGTCTAAAGATACCGTATATTATGTCCTCTCTTGGGGGGTAAAGACACTAATAATTCCTCCAATAAAATTCTGCTTTTTTTTTTGTGGGCAAGGTCACGGGTTAGCCCCTTGGGTTATCTGTTAAAAAGAGTGGTGCAGAGACTGTGGGGGCTGTTAGCCTCCTTGTCCCTGTGTGGCCGTTTAGAATCCCTGCTGCTGCATGTTTCAGCTTTATTAAGGTGTAATTGTACAGCGTTTGACTCAAGTAGCTGCCTGTGCTGGGTCAGTTTGGCTTAATTGCTGGGCCCTTTTCCTGCCAAGATGGCGATTGTCAGTCCATGGGCCTCTATGTCCCCTTCACTACCTTTGTCCCCGTTTGTGTGCTTATTTGGGATGGCCCCCCTTTATATCTCCGGCCCGTGGCCTTGTAAGGGTCGCCCCCTCAATCTCTGAGTGTGGATATGCAGGGATGGGGCGTTGAATCAGGCCTACCTTCTTCTCTGCTCGCTGCAAGATCAACAATACCTAATTTTTCAGGCATGTGTACATGCCTAATTTTTCTGGCCTCTGGTGCTGCACTGTGGCTTCAACAACCAAACCCAAAAAAAAGGCACATAACAGGGATTAAACTGATAGGAGTAGTACTACTTAACACACCACTCATATCTGGTGTAACAGTAGTGTACATTTAAAACCAAAAACATTTTTTCTACTGTAATAGATTGCATAGCAGTTAGTTGTCTGCAAGCGTGTGTGTCAGACCTACAGCGTCTACTCTACCAACTTCTGCAAGTGCACAGTGCCACTCATATCTGTTGTCACAGTAGCTTGGACGCATAGTATCGATCTGTCACAACCTGTAATGATGAATGAGGTCTAGAGTAGCCTGGTTCCCTTATCCTCTACAGGTTGAGACCTAATGTTTGGATGACTCCAGACCAACACATGAGTACAAGCAGCACACAAACTCAAAGCCGCCATCCTCCCCCTGGTGCAGCATCATAAGCCACATCAACCACTGCTGTCCTCCTTGCCCCCTCTCAACCATCCGCCACTCCGTCTCTCGCCTTGAGCAGTTCCTGCTCATCTGCCCATAGTCAGGTGCCTGTAAAGGACATGTTTGAGCGTAAGAAGCTAATGTCACAAAGTGCCCCAAAATTGAAGTGATACGACCAACAAAGCATCTTTTTCCATCTCCCGGTTCTAAAAATCCAGGCCTTATACACGCCCCCTGATAGGTGACGTAACAAGTATTAAACTGATAAGAGTAGTACTTACAAACACGTCACTCCTATCTGGTGGCACCTTTGACTGCACGTGCCGTGCCCCAAAATTGAAGTGATACGACCAACAAAGCATCTTTTTCCATCTCCCGGTTCTAAAAATCCAGGCCTTATACACGCCCCTTGATAGGTAACGTAACAAGTATTAAACTGATAAGAGTAGTACTTACAAACATGTCACTCCTATCTGGTGGCACCTTTGACTGCACGTGCCGTGCCCCAAAATTGAAGTGATACGACCAACAAAGCATCTTTTTCCATCTCCCGGTTCTAAAAATCCAGGCCTTATACACGCCCCCTGATAGGTAATGTAACAAGTATTAAACTGATAAGAGTAGTACTTACAAACACGTCACTCCTATCAGGTGGCACCTTTGACTGCACGTGCCGTGCCCCAAAATTGAAGTGATACAACCAACAAAGCATCTTTTTCCATCTCCTGGTTCTAAAAATCCAGGCCTTATATACGCCCCCTGATATGTGCTGTAACAGGTTTTAAACTGATAAGAGTAGTACTACTTAACACACCTTATAATAATGCAGAGAGAGGCAATGCAGTGAGAGGAGTCTGAAGAAGAGGAGTCAGAGGAGGAAGGTGGCTTTGAGGAGGTGGAATACCAAACACAGCAGGCGTCCCAGGGGGCTTGTTGTCACCTTTCGGGGACCCTTGGTGTTGTACGTGGCTGGGTGGAGGAAGAGACCTTCAATGACATCAGTGAGGACAAGGAACGGGACATGGCTAGCTTGGTATCCAACCTTGTGCAAATGGGGAGTTTGCGGTTGTGCAAATGGACTGTTTGTGGTTGTTTGCGGTGCGTTAAACGGGGAGTTTGGTCTGTCACTGTGAAGCGGGCCTAACCCTTACACTACCTGATCGATACAACATCATACCTGATGTTTTAAAGCACATTATTCCAAACAATTTAGGAATGTTAGGTAATGTATGCCCTTTATGGCTTAAAACTAGACTCTGCATCAACTATGTAATTTTCCATGGGAGTTTTGCCATGGATCCCCCTCCGGCATGCCACAGTCCAGGTGTTAGTCCCGTTGAAACAACTTTCCCATCACTATTGTGGCCAGAAAGAGTCTCTGTGGGTTTTAAAATTCGCCTTCCCATTGAAGTCTATGGCGGTTCGCAAACATTTGCGGCGGTTCGCGTTCGCGGTTCGCGAACCGAAAATTTTAGGTTCGCGACATCACTAGTCCTGGATGCTCCCTGTTGCTGTAGGTAAGTTTTTTATGTATGTGCTGTGTGTATGTATTGTGTTTTGAATTTTTTAATGTTCGCGAGTTGCGTCCGAGTGTTGTGAGGTCGTAATGTGTGTTAATGTGTGTCGTATGTTGTTTGCGTTGCGAGTAAAAGTTTGCAAGGGTCGTAATTGGTGTGTCGTCTTGTTTGCGTTGCGGCGTAAAGTTTGCGAGGGTCGCAGTTGCTGGCATGGAGCGCCTTCGGGGCTCCATGCCAGCAACTGAGGCCCTCGCCCACTGCCCTCGCTACGCGAGGCCCGCGGCCCGTTACGCGAGCCCCCAAGCGTTAGCAACATTTCGCATGCTCACAACTATATATGTGATGGTTGGCTTTTACCACACTATTAGAATCAATGTGTCCAGTAGTTGCGCCAAGGTCTTGATCCACGATCTTGTACTGGACTGAAATTCTTACATCACCAACCAACCTGAATTCGACCTACTTTGTAAACATCCAGATGTCACAGATATTCAGGTTTTTTTTACCATGAGGACTGGTCAGTGGAAGGTGATGTTCACACTTACAAAGTAGAACAGACACACACACATTTTATTTCTCTCTCTCTCTGTACATGATGATGTCTGTATACATACAGTTCTCCTAATCTTTTTTTCTGCATATTTATTCAGCAAAAAAAAATAAATACATGCATGGCTGTAGGAGCTGAATTATTCTGAGGGGGATATAGATCATTGTATACAAAAATGCACAACAGCTTTTCTACACATACATCAAAAAATCTAGGGGGGTATGACCACCCCAGTTCCTACACCCATGAATACATATTACCTCTTTAAGAACACAGCTAATGTCAAGCATACAGATATTGAAAACCACTCCTGCTTTTCTCACACTCTCTCACAATGTGTGTAGTTTTGTAAACTTTGTTAAAATACAGTTAGTATTGTTTTGGTTGTCTGAGATCCTTTGGCGCTCATTGCAAGCCTCTCAGTTGGTGTATTTTTTGTTATCAGAGGCGCTTTTGCTTTCATTGTAAGGTCCGTGCTGATCTCCTTTTGTCGCTTATTGCAAGCCTCTCCCCTGGAGTATTTTGTGTCCTATGAGCACCATTGGCTCTCCTTGTGAGGCGCGCGGTGAAGGCCTTTGTCGTTTATTTGTTTTCTGTATATTTTTTTTTTCATGATAATTAATGAAATCATAGATTAATATACTTTACCTATTTGTAATTAATATATGCAGGAAGCATTGTGCTGAAGAGCTAACAATCTGTTTTAGGATTCCTGTGCATACAATGTAGATTTGCACTGTTGTTGATCTGTGGGCTGTTCGGCCGTTAAGTTCGTATTTTTACAACCTCGTAATTTTTTTCTGACGATTTTTTTTTTCTCGCTTAACCGATTTTCAAATTCCAAAACTCCTTAAATTAGATTTTAAATTATTTTTTAAGTGTTTTTCTTGTTTGTGGACGTCCGCGTTACGGCTGTTAATTTCGAATTTTTGCGAGTTCATAATTTTTTTTTTAAAGTCCCGCGCCTTGTATTTTTTTGTGCAAGTCCATATTTAGTCATTGCGTGTTATAGTTTTTTTTTTCAAAGTCCCGCTTCTGGGGTTTTTTGTAACAGCGAGTGAGGTGCCATAGAGCCTCATTATCAGCCTTATCAAATTGGGGCTACGTTTTAAAATGTAGCCTGTAACTCCAAATTCATGGGTTACGCCTATTAAATTAGCCCTGTAACGTAGCTCGCAGCGGACTTGCGTGTCAAGACGCACGATGACCGAGAAAAGGCTACTTGTTGAGCAACGTTGAATTTCATTGCCATAAACCCTTTGATCCGTCAAGCCAGTAACCGCTATGTTTTCAATTTAGCTATTAAATTGCAATGTAGTCACTCACGAGCAGGCATGTAACATGCAAATGGAGCCGCATGGGGGTAAAGTCCAATACGCAGCACTTGTAAATCAAATAAAAACTCACTACTGTACTAATATTGAAAGGGAAAGTGATGTTTGTTTTTTGTTTTTTTAAGTGTTTTTCTTGTTTGTGGATGTCCGTGTTACGGCCGTTAATTTCATATTTTTCCGAGTTCGTCATTTTTTTTTCTAAGTCCCGCTGTTTTTTTGTGTGTGTAAGTCCGTATTTAGTCATTGCGTGTTATAGTTTTTTTTTCAAAGTCCAGCTTCTGTGGTTGTTTGTAACCGCGAGTGAGGCACCGTAGAGCCTCCATCTCCACAAATGAGGCCCCTCGCTTCAGGGGGTCCGCATTTGCGGGCCGAACTGCGACCCTCGCTTTGCGTGACAACAACTTGCATTTTGAAAACTATCATATGTGATTAAGAAGTGCTCTGTTTTACTGCATACAATCTTACAAATAGTTCTTAACTAATTGTTCTCCTTTGCAGCTCATGAAGACAGTTTACTTCTAAGTAAAAAGAGTGCACTGTCTCATTGTAACCAATCAGTGGCAATATTCTGCAACATGCTATTTGAGAGAGGTCACTGACAGGCTAATTTGAAACACTGTACTTTATAGTCTGTGTATTCATGAGCTGCATGTGCCACAGGGTGCAGACCCATACAGTGATTTGTAGGCAGAAAAAAATGAACTTTTAAGCACATATTAATAAAATAAAGAACATAAAAAGTAAATAGATACATAGGTATATTCAGTGGTGGAGCTAGAGAATGGTGGGCCCTGGAGCAACTATTGCTATCTTCCTTTTTTCCCTCACATAACCCATCTCCACTGTACTTTGCTGTCACTTTGCAACCCTTGCTCTCTCACTTGCCCTCACCCCCCCAGAGAAGGGCCCTGATGCACTGCACCACCTGCACCACTGTTAGATCTGCACCTGAGTATATTATATTCCTACTGAAGTCCAGAATCCTTCCCTAAACTTTTAAGTTGATATTATGTAACTGCATTACCTTGGCTCCCACTGAAATTAAATTTGCAACTATGACTAAAAAGCACAATGTCTTAATAATCACATTCCCTTCTACATCTACAGTAGGAGATTGTTCACAGAGAGCACAGAACAAAACTACAGGGCCATTTTACATTTAAAATAAATCTAGAATAATTTTAGAATAATTAGGTAGAGCCTGATAAGTAAAAAAAACTTGTATTACACAGTAGTTTGAAAAAACTTACAATTTGGTACTTAACCCTGGGTTGCTTCCACTCCACAGACAATATATCATTCAGAGGGTAGAGAGATCTGAGGCTTATTCGGCCTAGGGGCCTTATTTAGATAATTAATCCATCGTTCACTGTCATGACTATCAGGGTGGAGGGGTCCTCTTTAACTCCAAAACGTCCTGTGGGTCACAAGTGAAGGAACACCCCTCTGGGTAGTTAGGCTATCTCAGTACCCAGCAGAGTCTCTGGAACATCACACATTATTCCAAGATACAAAAAGTTACTAGCTTATTTAAAATAATAAATCCATGCCTCTAACCCTTTTGTTGGGGTAGAGCATGAGGCAAGAAGGAGCATACACCTTGGATTATTGTACAGACAGAGAGTCAGCTTTATTGTTAACAGACATATTTAAACCGTACAACAACCAATCCATATTTGCCCCCCATTATGGGACAACTCCCCTTAGCCAAGTACTAATAGGCTTTCTGATTCTAACCCACCTGATTTTCATTGACATGCTTGTTTATGGCTGTCATGTTGTCATGGTTTACAGGTCTCTAGGGGGTCTGGGGGAGGTTTGCTGCCTGATCAGCTTATCAATTTTATGACCCTATGCTTTGATCACAAATGGGACACTAAGGGAGTGGGTGGGTAAACTTAATACTGTACATCTGTAACACTCTCATATTTTAAAGCATATTCAGTAATATTGAAAACTGGATTGAGACACACAGATTAAATACATTTTCCAATTCTATATTAGCACACTAGAATTTTCCTTTTAATGTATAACCCATAGTCTATTTACTGACAATCTCTGTCAAGGCTGAAATATTGAAGGAGGGTAATTAACTAGCCAGGGTCCTGGTAACAATGCTGGGCTTTTTTTCTGTTCTGTTCTGCTCAGGGGCCAAAATATCTGAGTCAAAAAATTAGCCATAAGAAATACCAAATGGAAGTGTCCTGGTATCCTAATTCAAATATGGCTGTCCCATGAAAATGTTGATGCCCCTTCAACTAGTAATTTAAAACGAGTCACTATAACATAGCACATTATGAATACACACAAATACCGTAAAAACATTATACTATAACCCCACGCCCTGTTAGACCCAAATGACTACTACTATCAGCCTCATTAAATTGGGGCTACATTTTAAAACGTAGCCCATAACTCCAAATTTATGGTTTACGGCTATTAAATTAGCCCTCTAACATAGCTCTCAGCGGACTTGCGTATCAAGATGCACGACAGCCGAGAATAGGCTACTTGTTGAGCAACGTTGAACTTCACGGTCGTAAATCCTTTGATCTGCTAAGCCAGTAACTGCTACGTTTTCAATTTAGCTATTAAATTGCAATGTAGTCACTTTATTGTGTTATATCGATCCCAGCAATCAATGTGTTAATACATATACTGTAACTCGCATGTAATAGAATATCATATTTGCGGTTTTATTAATATTGGATCATGACTGGAATGTAGGTTCGCTCATAGCTTGTAATTGCACCCAGTAAGACTTTGAAATCCATCCTCCATTTTCTTGTGACGCAATGATGACGATCCCTGTTGCCATAGGCTCAATCTAAACTCGTAACTAGGTGCTTGCTTAAGTGTTTGCGTTCTAGCCCGCAACTCAGACTGCAGAGAACTGGTTTACCATTTAGCGTCTCTAGCTCGTAACTTGCAGCATTTCCTATTTAATAGCGACGTAAAACATCCAAATTTCAAGCACGCAACTCTTACAAGCTACACGATGGCTCCAATTTCATGAGGCTGTAAATAAAGTCAGGACTATATATATATATATATATATATATATATATATATATATTAATATTACTAGATAAGTCACTATTGTAAACATTATAATATTACTCGATAAGTCACCTTTATCCAGTTCTTCAAAATCATTTTCTACAATTACATGCAGCAGGGTATGTCAGTGCACTGAAGAGATGTCAGTACACTGAAGAGACTAATAGTGTCATATCTTTGCATATTCTAACCACAATCTGAGTATGTAAACATTACATTACACATAAATTGAAGACAAAAACACATGTCATGTTCATTGTAATAGCTCCTGGAGTTGGCAATCACATGGGAAAGGGTCCCAAATAACAGTCTATGAGTTCAGGGAGCTGTAACAGTATCGTTTTGGGCCATAAAGGGCCCTTGCTTGTGGCATTTACGAGAGTCCCATCCAGACCCCAAAAGTGAGTCATGACATTCACTGTTTAAATTCACAGTGAAAGTTTAATGATACTTTTTTTTTCTTATTAAGCCCTGCCTAACTATTCTTTAGAGAGCCGTTTATAAGAACACAACTTCTCGATCGCTACCTTGTTGTAGTGAAGGGGCTGGTGTACCTCAATGAAGAAGTGATCTATACCATGTAGGGTCCACCCAAGATGCGCAAGTCATAGCAGAGAGATCAGAGAAAATGTGGTTCACTGGAGAAGGAACTGGCAACTCTCTCCAGTATCTTTGCCAAGATAACTTTATGGATCAGCACAACGAGAGACATAATTGTGCTTGGAATGCTGTGGTCCATAGGGTCACCGAGAACTGGGCACGACTAAAAGACTGAACAACACAAACTATCTTCCACAAGAGCATCTCCGTCAGAAAAATCACAAATAACCTCCATTGATAAAAGCAAACATTTTTGAACCACCACACTCTCAGAGTATTGATGTGAAACAAACAACTCAGAGCAAAGATGAAGAAATGTAGCATTGGTAGCAGAAAGAAGTTCATACAATTAATACTCATCAACATGTCACTGCCTCAGCAAAAAAATCTTATATTAACAAGCAGCGGACACAGCCATCTTATGAGGAAATCCTTTGAAAAAATGTTTTTTGAATGTCCTTATGAACAAATTCAGATCTTTCCAGATCTTTCAATTGAATCTTTAAACTAAAGAAGGGATCTGAAATGTATGGCCAAAACTCTGAAAGATTATAATTATCTTTACAAAATAATTACAGTGGGTAATAAGAGAATCTCAGTAAACAATGTAAAAGAGGGAGAAAAGATCTTAGAAGAACTCAAAATTCAAATAGTAAATAAGTAATAAAACACTGATAGACATGTGTATATTAATTTCAGGTTTGGAGCGGAATTAGCAAGGGCATGTCTGTATACTAATCATTTATATTAATTAGTAGAGATAGTCGATAAGCACATGAATCAAAAAAGGATTGGAACAATGTCTCCTATTTAAATTATTCAGGTAATTCATCAAAGGTGTTGAGGTATATTTAATCATCACATGACAATTCTTATGAAATGCTTTATAAAATAAGCACTTTAATATTATAAAACACTTGTCTCCCATATTAAGTAAGAGACATAGAAACTAACTTGATCACGTAAAAAAGACATTTTGTTAAATAAAAGAGTTGTAGAACAACTGCATAAGAGCAGTTTTAGCTGTTTGAATCCCACTGCCTCGTTAAATAGTTTTTTCAATTTAATAAATCTACACAGTAAAGTTTCTAACTTTAAACTTAATGTGTCCAAATCAGAAGCTATGACTATTAATATCAAACGTTAAGACTTACAATAACTGAATCATATACACTATGTTAACTGGCAAGCATTGGTGAAACATCTGGGTATTCTGGAAAATTATTTAAGACATAATTATCTGTATACAAGGATATCGCAGACACAATAAATTCTTGGAAGGGATTAAATATATCTTGGTCTGGAAGATTAATGGGTACAAAAATGACATTACTCCCCCAAATTAGTTACATATTAAGATGCATTCCCTTCCAAATCCCTACATATTTCTTATATAATCTAAAAAATATAATAAATAAATACATCCAGAAATATGAAAGATCTAGAATCAAAAAATTGTGGATGGAAAGTAAATTCAAGGAAGAAGGGATGGCTTACCCCTCAATAAAAAATACCAGGAAGCTATCTTAATAGCAAACATGACAAAATGGCATGATCCAATAGAAGAAAATAGTGGTCTTCAAATTGAAAATGCTCTGATGGGTTTAATTAATATAATTTTTTTAATATTCCAAAACAAACCAAACATTTTTGCTTCATCTGATTGTACTAAAATGATTAGAAAAAAGGTACGGTTGTGGAATAAGTTAAACATTAAATATCAGTTAACTCCATTTCCAAGCCCAATTACCCCATTAGTTGGCTTAGCTAAATATATCAAATCCCCATTATTGTTTTGATTAACTAGGGGAGGTATGAAATATCTTAGTGAATTATTTGTACATAATAGATTAATTAAACTTGATGAACTAAAACAGACTTTCCCATTTCCGGACAATTAAGTTCTATGTAGAGAAGTCCTGGATTCATTCCTAAAAAGAAAAAAAAATGTGTCCTCTTTATTCCCATGAGTCAATCTTCTTCCTCCACCAAGCGTACGCTTTCCATTGTCTTACCCCAAAATTTTTAGAGGCACAGACCGGATGGTGGATATCGATGAATATGATAATAAAATGCCCTGTCTCATAAAAGCATGAATATATCAATGGATGATAAACATATTAAACATTTTTTTTTTAAGTAAGTAAAGATTGTATAGGGGTCCAGTAGATCAGGATGAATTGTTTTTGTGTGTAATATGACATTGAAATATGTATTTTGTATACAAATTTTATATGATGTCAAAAAACTAAAAAAAAAAAAAAAGACATGTAGCATTGATAGCAGAAATAAGTTCATACAATTAATACTCATCAACACTGCCTTAGCAAAAAAATCTTATATTAACAAGCAGCGGACACTTCTTGGATTTGTCCCTGCCCCTAATTGCAGGGATCCGCTCATTGCAGGGATCACAATGAGCGCCGAAGGTGCTTATCGCGAGGCCCGTAAATTAGAGGGGGGTGGGAGAGACTCGCAATGAGCGCCAAAGGCGCTTATTACGAGGCCTGCAAGTTAGAGGGGGGAATGTCTCGCATTGTGGGGCAAACAGCATTGCCAGACTTCAAATTTTATTGCCGTCATTTTTGACGGGCAAGTCACTAGTAGCAGTATAATTGCCAGCTCTGTATCTATGTCACTATACCCAGCCTCACTCCCGCCAACTGCAGTACAACCTTAGATAAATACCTTCATCACCCATGTCAGCTCTGCCTGGCATTGATTTTGCTGCCACTTTGCTCCCTTAATGTTCTTGAGCCAGTCACAGTGGTCAATGCGACTGATTGAAGCACCACCTTCAGGATGGGACCCATCTCTCCACTGCTCAACAAGCCAGTTGAATGAAAAGACTGGATTGGCTCCCACTGGAGTAGAACCATGTATTACTTGTTAAAACAGCAAAGGGATGTAGGAGCACTCTATACACCCTGCACAATATACGTTGCTACCATGCAGAAGCAAAATAATGTAACAACTTTTATGTTGTTATAGTCAGTACAGCCCTGTCTGGGTCTCTCAGGAAGGTAAGTGAGATAGAGCAGGTGGTATCTTAGGGAGGAGAAGTTTAAAAGATAGATCTTTGCAGTTCTGACAAAAACATCATTCATTACATTTGTTTTGTTTGCATAGAACACACATAATATTTGTAAAATGTGTTATATCATCTTTTCGTCACTGTATATTTGTGATAAAAGGACAACTTGGAAAAATATTTATTTCTGATAGTTTAGACAGATTTTATTTCCACAGATATAACTTCAGGTTTTTGTAAAGTA
This sequence comes from Discoglossus pictus, assembly GCA_027410445.1. Taxonomy (NCBI): domain Eukaryota; kingdom Metazoa; phylum Chordata; class Amphibia; order Anura; family Alytidae; genus Discoglossus; species Discoglossus pictus. The sequence continues at coordinate 303,261,859 of CM050166.1, read as the reverse complement.
TTGGTATATAAAATATTCTACAATAAATTCTTACATTCTCTGTGGCTAGATAAATATTATGCAGAAATTTTTGTAAGCATTACTTCGTATTAATAAAAATACCACAATCTACTAATTTCTATATACATTTTAAAAAAAGGACATTATAAATTATTTTAATTAATTTTATCCTCCTCAATGGAATTTTCACGTAACATTTACACTTTGCTTATGTGTGTATAACATTTTGGCAATTTCTAGTACAGCACCCATTTTTCCTTGAATGCGCTCTTACCTACTGCCATTCTTCACAACGGAAACATGGCAGTATTGCATTCTGGGAACTAGGTTAATGTAATAGAAGGCCCGCAGGGCAGGATGTTCTAAGGTTTCATGTTGTCCTTTAGAATCTGCAAATAATAATTTAAATAGAGTTTTCTGTAATGGGAAAAAGTAAAGATATATGTAAAAGCACCTTTTTTTTATAATATACTAGCGACTTGCTCTTCAAAAATGACAGGAATAAAATTTGAAGCCTGGCAATGCTGTTTGCCACACTTTGCGAGCCACTTCCCCCTCTACCTCTCCCCCATCTACTTGACGGGTGGTGCTCATTGGCAAGCCTCTTCTCCCCGTTACCTCTCCCACCATCTACTTGATGGGAGGCGCTCATTGCAAGCCTCTCCTCCCTCTACCTCTCCCCCATCAACTTGATGGGAGGGGCTCATTGCGAGCCTCTCCCCCCTCTACCTCTCCCACCCTCTACTTGATGGGAGGCGCTCATTGCGAGCCTCTCCCCCCTCAACTTTACTGGCCTTGCGATGAGTGCCTTTGGCACTCATCACAGGCCTCACAATGAGCGCCTTTGGCGCTTATCATAAGCCCGCAAAAAGTGCCATCGGTGCTCATTGAGTGCCTCCCCCCCCCCATTCCTCTCCCCCATCTACTTGATTGGAGGCGCTTATTGCAAGCCTCTCCTCCCCTCCTACTTTACAGGCCTCGCATTGAGCACCTTTAGCGCTTATTGTGAGCCTCTCCCCCCTCTACCTCTCCCACCCTTTACTTGATGGGAGGTGCTCATTGCGAGCCTCTCCCCCCTCTACGTTAATGGCCAGCGATGAGCGTCTTCTCCCCATCTACCTCTCCCACCCTCTACTTCCTCACTCCCCAGTTTTAATTACCCCCTGTCCCTCCCCTGAGTTTCTCGCCCTCTCCCATGTGTTTTCTTCCCCTCCCTCCCCGTGTCTTTTCCTCTCATCTCCTGCCCCTATGTGTCTTCCTCCCCTCTCCCTCCCCTGTGTCTCTTCCCCCTCCATGTTTACCCCCCCTCTGTCTCTTCCCCCTCCTCTCCCTCCCCTGTGTCTCTTCCCCCTCCTCTTCCTCCGGTGTCTCTCCAAGACCCCTCTCCCTCCTGTGTCTCTCCCTTTCATGACTCTCCAAACACCCTCTCCCTCCCATGTCTCTCCAAACCCTCCCGCCTGCCAGCGCTCCCGCTCGCCCGCTTGTGCCCCCATACCCACGTGCATGTGCACGCACATTGCGTTGCAAATGTGCATGTGCAAATTTTAACATTGCGTGACAGACAATTTTGGACTACCACAACTATTATAGCTGATACCTGAAATGCATTATTACTCTTCCTGTTGCTTAGCATAAACACACAACACATATTATTCATTAGAAATGCACATGTAATTAATGCATGACCAAAATGTGGGACTTTATGGTCAAAGTATACTGTTCACTTCATGGGCTGACTTTACAATAGCAAGAATCATTCACTAAAGTTACTTTATATCAAATTATTTCAGACATAAATTATGCCATTCTGTGTTTTCTACTATGAATCAGAGAGTATAAATGAGTATTAGGGGTTAATTGTACAATTAGCAATGATGATACTTGCATTGGTTCATAATAAATAGATAGGCAAACAAGAATTATGACCTAATGTTGTAGCAAGATATTACTTGACCTGTTGTATTCTTTAATTTGACCATTGCCAATGTCTATGCCTTTCTCTTATGATTTGGTATCAGATGTTTTTCCTGTATTTCATTTTTATTACAATTTACCATTGCATATTTTTTGAATGTATCGTACTAATGAATGTATGCAAGTTGTAAGACATCTATTCTTTTCTGGGTCAGACCATTTTTTGGTATTTTATTTTGTGTGTTTTTCATAATTGCTTTCATTGTCTGAATAAGATGGTTACTAGGGTCAAGATGCCTTCTGCATATTTAACAGATCAAAAGGATTATGATGACCTGAAATAGAATGCATTCTGCTACAACGCCATTATAAATAAATACATATTTGATCAATATCATGTCTACATATTTTAGGCTTCAATAGTGCTTTCATAGCCACTCCAATATTATCTATTCAATTTATATGCATTCACAGGTTTTGTCTCAGAGAAAGCCACACTGCCCCTGGTATTACTATCTATATCCCAGGACTGGTTCTAGATTTCACAACATACTTACTGTGAGTGTACTGTAACCTTCTGATAATGAGAAATACCAAAGGTCAATTCAATGTGAATCCCTAATAAAGTTTTGCTTTAGCTATTATGTGGAGTGCTCACATGGCAGTATCTTACACTTATTCAGTTCATATCCACAACTTTAAGACATTTTTGTAGCAGAGGTAAATGTGGTACATTAGGGAAGCCTGATATTAAATGTTCAGTTAGGCTTCTAAATTCCAAGGAAGTCAATGTAGGAAAGGGATATTTGCTGAAGTAAATAAGACCTTGTTGGTATATCCCAAACTAATCTTGTTTGGGAAGTTATTAAATTAATAAAATAACCCATTAAGAGTACCAAAATTGTAAGATAAGGACATAAGTAAATCTATCTATCTATCTATCTATCTATCTATCTATCTATCTATCTATCTATCTATCTATCTTTCCAAGTAGTGTAATATACGTTGATATATACATCCATCCATTCTACGTAGCAACATCATTAAAATTAATTAATTTGCTAATCTTGCCCCAATTCTCCACTCATTTCTTTGATTTCTATAGCTGTTCCACGGACCCTGTAGATTTTCATAATTCTTACTTTTATTTTAGAAATTGAAGACTCCTTTTTGATTCTCAGCTAAATTATCAATTTAATTCATCAACAAAATCTATTTCAATTTAAAAAAAAAAAGGAATACTTCATTCTACTTCAGGGGGTCAGAACATTTACATTTTTTATCAGTATCATTTGTTCATTTGTTTTTTATCTAATGGCACAGAGGAAAGCAACAGATGAAGCAGAGCTACTTCTGGAAATTATACAATTAATACACCCAAGATCTTCCTAATCAATATAAATCATGCTTTCCATAAACGTTGCATCTTATTACATCCATACCACATATGAATTATATCTACCACCTTACCTCAACTCCTCCAGCAGTTTGAGCTATCCTCTATATTTTTTAGATAGAACCTCTGGGACCAAATAAACAGACTGAATCAACTTGTAATATTGCTCCCAAGCTTTCAAACAATGTGATGTTTTCCTCACAAGAAGAATGGCCACTTCCCAATCTCCACTGCTTGGACTAATATTCAACAAGGATTACACAAATATTGTCAAAGCGATCTTGATCAATCAATGATAACAAGTATTGATAAAAGAAAGTTGAAGGCCTATTCCTCCTTTTCATTTATTTCATTCATTATATTTTTAAAATCAGTTTGCATTCTCTCATGATTAATATTCAATGTCTCCCATATTAAAAAATATATACATTTATTAAAACATTCAGAATTAGGTAAATTAAATTGGACTTGTAAATCCTCAAATGATTTAAGCTTATTCCTTTTAAAGAGGTCATCAAGAAATCCAATCCTTTCCCAGAGCTCCGATAATTTCAATGACAAAAGTATTAATCAGTATCATCAGGGAAGGATATATAATCTTATATTTGTACTACTATTATGTTCCTTTAAAATCTCAATAAATGACATTGGAATCACAAGACTTGAGTTAAATTTAGTTAAATCTTGTTTTTAACAAAATCATTTCATGCAAGTAATGGGGGCATCCGTATGTTCTCAATATTGTTCCACCTAAATGATGTATCATATTGTTCATCTTTAACTATATCTGCCACAATTGATTCTTAATTCTGGGAATTGCAAATCCCTCCCATGGTAAATGTATTACAAGTAATATCTAATCTTATTCTAGGCTTTTTTTTCAAATAAACAGAGTAAGTGCTTATATATATATATATATATATATATATATATATATATATATATATATATATATATATATATATATATACATAAATTTAGGAATCCAAAATTGGCAGAGCTCTAAATACAAAAAAATAAATTTTAATCACTGTAATTTTTTCTAGCCAAGACATCTCAGAATTTAACCAATTCTCTTGCTGAACAATAATCCTATGAATCAGAGGATATTGGTTTATTTATTTTCATTAATTGCCATAAATTCCTGGTAATCAAAATGCCCAATTGTATTTAGCAAAAATCCACCAGTTGAATAAACATTTTCATTGAAATATGGAAAACATGTTTTATTCTATCTATCTATCTATCTATCTATCTATCTATCTATCTATCTATCTATCTATCTATCTATCGATCTATCGATCTATCTATCTCATACACTCTCTCAGACTCTCTAGACTGTCTATTTTTGCCCAAACTGATATTCACTTCTTCATCCTTGTTTACTTTTGTTTGTTAATTTATTATTTTAATAGTATTTATGGTTTAATTTTTTCAATTGTACTAATTGCTTTTGTCTTTTAACAAAAATATGTATCCCTCAAAAGTGCATGCCTTTTAATTTAATCATAGGGTTATTTTATTTATTACAATATTTGTTTTATTATTCCTCCCTACCTTTCAAAATGGGCACAGTGTTATTATTTCAAGCCATTTCTCTCAGCACTGGTATTTTGGTTTCCATATGTAAATGTCTTATTGAAGGCAAATGTCTACTGAAAAGTATCAATTGATTATTTTAGAGCAGGTTTTTGTTTCCAAATATCATGTATTGTTAAGGGGTTATTTAAGGTCTTCTGAAGCATATGATGTCAAATAGACACCAATGTAGAAAGGCCCAGTGTATAAAAGGTGCCAATTACCAAGAAATATGTGTTTTAGTGACACAGCATGGATTGTGTAATTGATAAATGGTTGACTTTGCAATGAGTCCACTTCAGACATGACAGGTTTATGAGACTCAAAGGTATTGAGAATGAGTGGAATTGATTTCATGATCCTGGAAATGGATAGTCCACTCGCTGGAAATGTTAATAGTGTATTTTGTTCTTAAGCATTAATTTATTCTGAAGCATTTAAATTAGTCTCTGTAATGCTCCTGAACACTCCATTATGCTGTGGTCTACAGTGAGATAAACAACTTTGCGATATACTTAGTTAAAAAGTGAAACCATCTTACTGAAATCTTTACTGTAAAATTACATGCATTCCTTTTTTTTGGCCACAGGTGTATCCATGTATATAATTATTGGCAAAGTGTAATAAAATCTATAGCCTGGGCTGAATGAACATTTTATCAACAGCTTTGGGATTATCCTGTCTCCGTTTTAAAGCCCCTTTTCAACATTCTAAGTTATAAAATTATAATACCAATACTTTATTATTCAGGGTATCTTTATCAATTTATCTGAATTAATATGGACTTTTGACAAGTTGATTCAATATGAGGAGAAAATAACAATATATACGTTTTCTTTCATGGGATATATATATATATACTAGCGAATTGCCCGTCAAAAAATGACGGCAATGGAATTGTAAGGTAGCTAATGTTGTTTTGTGTGTACTACTGAAATATATAATACAAATTAATAAATGAATATACTTTACCTATTTTGAAGCATTGTTGAAGAGCTGCAATCTGTTTTGATGTTGCTGCAGCATTAGTGGTGTGGAGCTGCTGTGTAAGCGTGGTGAATTTGTGCAGTGTAATAGTGTGCGTGCGCGAGACGAAACCGTTAGCGTAGTTGTGTAGTTCCGCATTGTTCTAAAATGCCGGCTAATGTGTGGTATGCGTCTGTAGTGGAATATCCGTAGGTGTTTTGTGGTGTTGTGCGTGTTTCTTGTGGTGTTTTGCGTGTTTAGAGTGCTGTAGCCTCGTTTTCGTTTTGTTCGTCTGCCATTTTTTCTCTCGCTTAGAGAATTTTTTAGTGTCTAAACTCTTTTATTATGAGTTAAATTAAGGTGTAACTTCATTTTTTGAGGTCCTGGATGCTCCCTCTTGCTGTAGGTAAGCTTTTTATGTATGTGTTGTGTGTATTTATTGTGTTTTTAATTTTTTCATGTCCGCGGGTTGCGGACGATTTTTGCGAGTCCGTAATGTGTGTTAACGTGTCTCGTATGTTGTTTGCGTTGCGATGTAAAGTTTGCGAGGGTTGCAGTTGCTTCGCGAGGGCCGCAGTTGATACACACACAATATACACACACATTATATATACACACACAATATACACACACATTATATATACACAAACAATACACACACACAATATACACACACATTATATATATATATATACACACACACACATTATACATACACACACACACAATATATACACACAATACACACACAATATCTATACACACACATTATATACATACACATGGTGTTAATGATCAGTGTATAATTAGTTTATATGGCAGCTCTCAGTGATTGCACATCTTCCTCAGACCACATTATCTCCCTGTCACTCACAGTCAGCTACCCAGGCCCGGCTCCTCCAGCTCTGAGGCCTGCTCCAGTCCGCGGATCCACGGTGTTTCCTGTTCCCCAGGCCGTCCTAGCCCCGCCTCCCCAAGGTATCCGCACTGATCAGAGCTCGGAGCTCCGTGCGTGGCCTGAACCTCCGCCACTACCCGCGCTCTCACCACATTCCCGCGGGATTGCCGGGCTCTGGGATGGTGCGGCTACTGGCAGTGGCGGCGTCTGGCTCCCCCTCCGGAACCCCAACCGGGGACTGGGCGGCCCTGCGCGGGGCATTGTGGGGAGGAGGTGGCTGCTTTCATCGCAACAACAGAGGCCCTTGCACGCAGCCCTCGCTATGCGAGGGCCGCGGCTCGCTGTGCGAGCAGCGGGTTCGGCTAGTGGCAGTGGCGGCGTCTGGCTCCCCCTCCGGAACCCGAACCGGGGCATTGTGGGGAGGAGGTGGCTGCTCCATCCCAACAACTGAGGCCCTTGCACGCAGCCCTCGCTACGCGAGGGCTGCGGGCAAGGGCTGAAGGCAAGGGCCTCAGTTGCTGGGATGGAGCGCCAAAGCCCGCGGCCCTCGCTATGCGAGCGCCGCGGGCTCGCTATGCGAGGGCCGCGGGCTCGCTATGCGAGGGCCACGGGCTCGCTATGCGAGCCCGCAAGCGTGAGCAACAGGCCGTACGCTGCGGGCAAGGGCCTCAGTTGCTGGGATGGAGCGCCGAATCCCAGCAACTGAGGCCCTTGCCCGCAGCCCTCGCTATGCGAGGGCCGCGGCTCGCTGCGTGAGCAACGGCCCATACGCTCACAACTATATATGTGATATTTTTAAGTTACAGTAAATGCAAAATTTGTTTAAACTTATTTTTTGTAACTGAAATTGTCATATTGCTGGACATTTATAGTGCCCCTTTATTTACTACAAACTGAAATATGCTCATTCTCAAATGAGCCTCATTTAGAACCACCGTAGTCCTGTATTTAAATTATACTCTTGAAGAACTACACATAACATAGGCTGAACATTTTTCTAATTTAAATATAATACAGCATTTAGTTGCTACCTTTTATATTCAGTTATGCTATTGTGGAATATGCCATTTTAGTTTTCAGCAAATTCCTAAAATGACAGGAGAATTTGAATTCACAGAAAGTTTAATAGGAATGTGGCATCTAAAATTGCTGGTTATTTCAGCAGGAGTAATGGGAAGCTACTTAATTTGCAATGACACACCCTCATGGAGAAAGTAGCAGAATTAAATAGCTGAGAAAGGACATAGAGGCATGAATTATAGAATAATTGCAAATAAAAATCAAGAATTACCTAGCTTGTTGTTGTTTAGTCGTTCAGTTGCGTTTGACTCTCTGTGACTCTATGGACCGCAGCACGCCAGGTACATCTCTCACTCATTGCCCCTCTGAGCTTCATCAAGTTCATGTTCATTGCTTCAGTGACTTCATCTATCCATCTCCGGCTCTGTCGTCCCCTTCTTCTTGTGCCTTCAATCTTTCCCAGCATCAGAGTCTTTTCTAGGGAATCCTGCCGTCGCTTGATATGGCCAAACTATTTTAGCTTCAGCCTCATGCTCATACCTTCTAGTGAACAGTTTGTCTTGATTTCCTGAAGTATTGATTTATTGGATCAGTCTTCTCCAACATCACAATTCAAAGGTGTAATTTCTAAGGCGCTCAGATTTCTTTATGGTCCAGCTCTCACATCCGTATGTTACTACTGGGAATACCATAGTTTGAACTATGCAGACCTTTGATGATAGTTTTATATCTTTACTTTTTACTAGCTTGTCCAAGCTTGCCATAGCTTTCCTCCCCAGAAGCAAACATTTTTTTTATTTCATGACTACAGTCATCATCTTGGATCCCAGGAAAATAAACTCTGTCTCCACCTCCACTTCTTCCCTGTCTATTTGCCAGGAAATGAGATTTCCGTTTGCTATGATCTTCGTCTTTTTAATGTTGAGCAGCAGGCCAACTTTTACACTCTCTTATTTTACCCTCATCACTGGGTTCTTTAGTTCTTCCTCATCTTCTTCCATCAAAGTAGTATCATCAGCGTATCTGAGGTTGTTGATATTCCTTCCAGCAATATTCATTGCAGCTTTGGATTCATCCAGTCCAGCCTTACGCATGATATACTCTCCATATAAGTAAAATATATAAGGTAACAATATACAACCTTGTCATACTCCTTTTCCAATCTTGAGCCATTCTGTTGTCCCATGTTCAGTTCTGACTGTGGCTTCTTGGTCCACATACAAATTCTTAGGTAGGAGGATGAAATGATCTGGTACTCCCATCTTTTTAAGAACATGCCACATTTTGTTGTGATCCACAAAGTCAAAGGCTTTAGAATAGTCTATGAAGGAGAAGTACGGTATATGCTTTTCTGGAACTCTCTTGCTTTCTCTATTACCCAGCGGACATTGCAAATTTAAACTCTTGCATCTCTTCCTTTGTGGAACCCAACTTGCTCATCTGGTAGTTCCCAGTCCATATATTGTTGGAGTCGAGCTTGTAAAAACTTAAGCATTACCTTGCTGGCATGTGAAATGGATACATAATTAGCTTGTAATTGATGAATGTCTCCCTAGATTAATGGCTTCCTTTTGCGCATGGCCACTGATCTGTCATTCTGTGAACAGACTCTATTGATGCCTCAGAAGTCATATGCAAAAATGCTAATTAATCCACTAATGAGGTAATTGGCTATGGATAAGAAATACTATTTTGATTGGAGGAGCTCTTGAGCTGAGTGACAGCCAAATGTAGTAATTTCACAATTTTTAAATAAGTTCGAATTGCAAATATTCCCTTTTTTATTAGTATTTCAATTTTGTACCATAATTGGGCCTCTTTGGTGGCCTTTTATTATTTTCTTTTAACCAAAATACCTAAAATTTACTTTCTCAAATCATTCATTACTTTATATTAGATTTTACAATGTAGTCACACAGTATTTATAACTGAAACGCATCATAACATTCTTATAGGCAAATAGAACAATTTTTACCTCAAAAAAATCTTTTAAGGTCAGAAAATCTTCTAAGAGAAAAATCTGAATCTTGCATTTATTATTTTGCTTTATGGTACTGTCACAGATGTGACAGTAAAGGTCTAAGTATATTTTTTTACAGCAGGCCCAGACTGACAAAATTTAAATTTTTGGTTTATTGCCCAGATTTGTTGCTAAGCAACTTCCAGCACAGCGTTATACAGTCTCACTGTTACCCAGCAATAAATATGAACTTAATACCTATTAAAATTCTTGACTGAAAAGTGTTTTTACATATAAACTATTAATATACATTGTGCTAGCCAATCTTACTTTGCATTAAAATAATTATTTAGGACATTGGTAGGCAACATTAGTAATGAAATGATAAATAAAGACCAGGATTTTAATGATAAGCACAGGTGTCTTACCCAGAATGTACTAAAAGGGAAATTCTGAAATCTTGGACTGTGTATTTTATTCCAGGATCAACATTTTCTAAATCTGATTTAGGCCATTAAGAGATATCCATTATGAGCGCACTGTGTTACCCCAGCTTCAAAAGGCACTCTTTAGGCTTTTTTTTTAATATATATATTATTTATTTATATATAAATATTTTAACTGAGTTACCTATTCTATTTTATCATACTAATTGTGATATAAAATCTTACTTCACTTGATTGTAAGAAGCTTAACACTTTCTTTGTGTTCTCCATCACATCAGCTCCCATCTTGCACAGCTGTGACCCAAATCAACACGCACAGAGGCGGGGACTCACTCTACCAGCCACATAATGATAACAAACCGATAGTGAGAATACTATGTGCTTGAGCAGCCTGAGCCACAGATATTGTGAAGTCCCTGCTCTAAGGATGTGACAAGAGGTCACAACTGTGCAAGATGACAAAAGAGGAAGAAAAGGGGGTATCAGAAAGTAGGAATTTATTAAAATGTTAATTATATATCATAATCAAATTTATGAGGATAAAGTAAATTAATCTAGTTAAAAACATTCATACAAAACAAAAAATAAAAGCAACTAATGAGTTAATTTAAATGGCCTGTTACATTTATACCTCCTAATTACACTACTAGTAGATAATTAAACTGTCAAGATGCAGGACTAGCTGGACCAGCTACAGGCAGGAACTCCTGTCAGTTAGGTCCTTGTATCCTTTTGGGTGTACTGAACCAGGATTGCAGTGGCGGAGCTAGTGAATGGAGGGCCCAGGTGCAAAAATAAATTTTGCCCCCCCCCCCAGGGAGGAGGGGCACACATTTTTTTTAATATCTGGGCCACCCTCTAGTGCCATATATATATATATATATATATATATATATATATATATACACATACACATATAAATATATATATATAAATATATATATATATATATATATATTTATATATATATATATTGCAACAGAGTGAAGAAAAGAGTACCCCTAGAGGTGGGTTTAATTAAAGAGGCTGGAAGTTTTCTCTGGAGAAAGAAAGAGTTAACTGCGGGCAGTGATCAGAGGCTACTTGAAGCCCTGCTGTGGATTGCCTTTATGATAACAGCAGAGAGATGGGTGGAGTCTCTCACTTAGGCTTGGGCCTAAGCAGTGTGAGCAGTGTGAGCAGTGTGTGGAATCTGGAAACAGAGCAAGGGCCCTGGTGCAACGCACTGGCTGCACCAGCAGTAGATCCGCCCCTGCAGGATAGAACACTATTTTCTTCAGTAACACCATAACAGAAGAAACACCATTACGGAAGAATCACAGGACTACGCCCTAAAAATCAACCAAAAGGGGAATAACTTTATCGGTGATGGGATGGACATTTATAGGAATAGGAACAATGGATACTAGTAGAACATTAACCATGGTTGTCTTGGTCTTGACATGATCTTACAGCACAATAAAACCCTCAACCATTCCCCTACTTGCTTTTAATCTGGTCTACAAGCTGCTAAGCTTGAGTTTTTTAAAATGTTTTTTTTTTAACTACAGGGGTAGTTTAAGGATTGTAAATAAATTTAAATACTCAAAAGAATGTGTTCCTCCCCCCCCCATTATCATCCAAATATTTGCAAGAGCACACAATTTTCTTGTGGGATGAATTTAATAGAACTGTAGGATGTTTTACATGTGGAGCAGGGAAGATATCATAAATAGCAAGGATTTGCAAAAAGTTACACATTATGTTTTTTTTATGTGTTGAATGTAATAGCAATATCATATTGTACGTGTGATTTTCACACAAAGTTACAGAGTGCAATGTGATTGAACCCATAGACTGGGTAAAAGCAATCTTCATAAAAATATAAGCTGATTTGGGTTAAAGGGATATGGAAGGTTTCTAGATTTTAATAGGTATATTATATACCAATATATATTTATTTGCTTTTATTAATTAATTTTATTAAGAAGTGCTTAAAACAATTTTTTTTGTTTTTACTGCCTAAACTCATACAAATAGTAACTGCTGGGATCTGCCCTCCGTAGCTCATGAAGACACAGACCCTCCTGTACTTGCTCTGTAGTGTCTCAATTTAGCCAACCAGAGACCATCTCTCAGCAATATTCTGCAACATGCTGCTGAGAGATGGTGACTGGCAGGCTAATTTGAAACACTGTGAGCTGCAGAGAGCAGGCATAAACAGGTACAATTTGTAAGAGTATTGGGACAAAAAAAAGGGCTTTTACTTACATCTTATTAAGTACGTAAAAGTAAACAGATACATGTGTTGTTATATAAATTGTAAAATCCAGTAACATTCTATATCCCTTTAAGGCAATTTTGACTGCAAAGCAGAATAAAGCATAATAAAGCATAATAAAGCAATTGTAATTGGACAGGGAAATTATTAATACTGCTCTACATCATCAAACAGAGCAATGAAAATCAAGTGAAAACACTTTTCTTACTTTTAAAAATTGAAGCATATTCCACTGTTTTATGAGCTTTCATGTAACCCAGTCAAAGGCTGTGTTGAACTTCCTTCAGCTTATGTCCGCTTATTCCTTTGGGTTCTTTAAATATTCTAGTGGCATAGGGAAAAATGTGAAATGTATTATTGCATTGAAGACATTATATTAACATTTCTAGGAAGCTTGTATTGTATATAGTCCTTTTCAGGAGTTGTGAGAAGTTTTCCATAAATTCTGTGAGAATATTCCCATAAAGCTGTAAAACCAAAAACATCTGCATTAAAACAATTATGAAATCATGAAAAGCTGAAAGTTTTTACTGATTTGCTACTTGATTTTGATTACTTCACATGACGGTAGAGGCAACTTTTAATGACTTCAGTGGCCATATAAGATTAAGTTATGGCCCATAAGAATAGATGTAATGTTTACTTTGCTATTATTTCAAAGGACATGCATACCAATTTCTCATGAAGATTTGCATCAATTGTGTTGCTTCGAAAGTTTATGTTGCTGATATCTTGAGAACTAGTTTTGTCCCAAAAAAATGAATTTCTGCACATTTAGAAGGTTCAACATCCGTAGATTCTATAGAACAGAGGAGAAGAGATACCATATTCTCAAATCACATGTAGTATACTATCAACCAAAAAAAATATGAAACCGTATCATTCCCCTTCTTACATCTTTTTATTTATGAAAATCAGTACATATTGTAATGCATAGGTAGCAATAACACTGAACAGTAAACCGGAAAAAAGACTGTTCATATCAAATTCAGCAAGTTGCATGCAATAGATATTGTTCAAGAAAAGACTGCTCGAAATAATGTTCTGTCTACATTTTTTCTGCTTATATTATATATTGTTTTGGTTGGGAGTATGGGTTGGTGGGATGAGTATGTAGCGTTAGTAATGGTAAATGTAGATGTCCTTGTTGGGATGGGAGATGTGGAGAGAGGAAGAAAAAAGGAGAGGAGGGAAGTGGCGGGGAAGAGGTCATGTGTACATGGCCCATTTAATCAATTTATTAAATTCACATATATATATATATATATATGTTTTTTTTTTATATTCACATTGATATGTAGTTTTAGTCAACAGTGAAAGCAGAGATAATTAGATGATAACGATATGGTAATACTAATGTCAATTTCAATATACTAGGATGTCAATATTAATGTATACAATACTATATATTCATCTATTAATTATATTTAATATATATATATATATATATATATATATATATATATTGTCATCATTATTATACATTATATACATTATTTTATAATAATAAATGTTAAATATATACGTTATAAATAGACATAGATACTAGATAACAATGATATTTTTATAATATTTATATTTATTTATATTATCATAAAAGCCTTAAAGTGTTCTTTTAAAATAATAGAATAAAGTTACAGAAAAGTGAGTTGCTTGGTATTGTGGGAATTATAATTTGGAATGTCCAAGACTCCACATTAGGTCCATTTTTTTTATTTGCCTCAGTTGTGCCTTTTTCAGCTCTTGAATCAAATTACTATTGTGTAATCCACTGCAATATTTCTTGCTTTCAGATCTTTAATCCTTTCATTATCACCTGCATTTTTTCATTTAATTGTTTTAGTTGTAGCTGATTGTTTTAAACTGTATTTCTTTAGCTGTCCAAGTCGTATTTCCAGTTAGTAAAACAGTTATCCATTCTTGTCTCCAAAGATTCGATTCACAGTGTCTCTAAGGATTGCATTGCTCTATCTTTAGAGATACTACTCAATTTTCTTTATTGCAGTTTGGACTTCAGTGACATCTAATAAAGCTTCTGCAATATAAACCATGATTTCTCACATTGAGGAGGACACTTGGGGTGATTTTTTTTCATGTTTGCGGTATAATACTTTTCAGTACTTTCACTTTCCTAAATGCAATATACTTATACAGATAAATAAAACACATTATGGCTGTCGAACTGCGATCCCTTGCGATTAGCTCAACCGCAGCTTACTTCCGTCAAAGCCTTTGATCTTACGCGTCTGCAAGAGTTGCGGCCGCAAGAAATCCTAAATTGCTATTCAAATGCTACTCTCACCCTTCCGTCAAGCCCGTAAATCGCTAAAACTGAGCCGCAGCTTACTTACACCAAAGAGGTCTTGCAACGCTCTTACTTACAAAACGTAGCACTATTTAAGCACATAAAAAAGCCATCCTGTACTTTTATGAGAAGTAAAAGTGATTTTAAGTCTTAGAATTCATAGCACAACATTCCCCTACTCTCAAATCTGAAAATATGCTTAATTTTCGTGCTTTATCCATCATGCAAGTCCTACAGGCTTGGAGCTTGTCAGACCCGCAACATTCCCCTACTCTTAAATCTGGAAATACAAATAATGTTTTTCATGTTGAATCTTTGTGTTCTATCTATCATGCAAGTACCACGGGCTTGGAGGTCATTCACCCTCCAAGCCCGTACGGGCTTGATTAACGAGCTACGGGCTTGAAGATCATTCAAGGCTGTGGGACATTGGATGGAAAATAAACCTGAAATGAAAGATTGGATTTTGGTGATGTGCAAGCTTGAGAATGTTTTGCTATTAATCCTCATGTTCCCCATTGTGTTCCACATCATTTACAGTGCTTCACAGAGCTGGATTGAATATATATTTGCATTTACAATGCTTCAAGTTTGCGGCCTTGAACCTCCAAGCCCGTAGGGGTTTGAACACTGATTTACTGGCTTGGAGGTCATTCAAGCCTGTGTTGGATTTGGGTGATGTGCAAGCTTGAGAGGGTGTTGCTATTAATCCTCATGTCTCCCATTATGTTGCCTATCATTTATAGTGATTTGCAGTGCTGTCTTTATTTTATATTTGCATTTACATTTACGTTTTCTGAGTTTGTGGCCTTGAAACACGAGTTACGGGCTTGCGGCAAATGTTTACGGCCAATTGCCTGGTTTGCAATCGTCCGTAAGGGGAACCTCCTTACGGCACCGCCCATGTGAATGCCAGCGTAGACGTAGCTCTACGCAGGGCCATAAGATGGCCGCAAAGAATTGCAGACTGGCAGACGTTTTACAGCCACGATTAGAATGAAGCCACTAGGGTGCCATTTTAGGCTTGCAGCTAAGTCCCTATTTCAAGTCCAACATGATATGTACATATATTCATAGCCAATCTGGCTATATAGTTGAATCAGACAAGGCTTTATATTTTATTTTTTAGCTAACCCTTAGTATATTTACATTTATATTTAAAGGCCTATTGTGGACAAGTAAAATAAATAAAAAAAATACAAATACAAATAAAAACAAACTTTATATTTTGTGGCTTTATATTTTGTAACTTTTTATATGCAAACTTCCATTTTGTTTTCATGCCTGTTGCTATTATTTTTCAAGAGGGTGTGTCAAATAAATGAGCTTCCTTTTAACCCTTCTATACCTCAGGAAGTTGATCTGCTGAGGCCAAAATAGTAGATTCCTCAGCAGAAACAAAATGCACATAAAAAGAAATAGATTGGACGCTGTATAATTTATTATTTAGATCTAAAACCATGTTGACAATTTTCAAAATGTCAAAATTATAGCCACAGAGGCCTATTAAGAAAGTATCCTCTGAGTATCCACACCCAGAATGTTTTTATTTTTACGTTTTTTGTTTTGATTACTTTGGCCTAAATCGAGATATACTGTAGACCTAGCTGCTTTTCTGGACAAGTGATAGACATGGTTAGCTTTACTGTGCCCTGAGTGTGTTTATATATATATATATATATATATATATTTGTATGTTAAGGACAAGAATCCTAAATATATAAGACCTTTACTATATATATAAATATCTATTTTACCGTGGACTAGGAAAATTACAGTTTTATATACATGGGAATACTCTCTTTTGCTTTATTTTTAGTTGTGTCTCTTTCTTGGTCTTGCTTTTCCCCTTTCCCCCTATATTGTTATATTGGAGATAGATATTTGTAGACGATATACCATGGAGTGTGGTATCAGTCCCTCTATTTTTTACATGCATAATTACTATAGGATGCTGTAATATATATATTTTTGGTATAAGAGATGTAGACATTAGTGACTTTAAAATATAGTGATGTGCTAGTTGATTATTCTTTTTCTTTAAGATTGGAGGAATACTCTCTTGTATAGTGTTACCCAATAATCTATATATCACTAAACTGGGAGCCTCAATACATTTGTTTTTGGCTTATCTTAATATAATATGGTATATACACTACATTAAGTTGTTTATTACATATGGGTACACTGAGACAAGTGTGCTTTTTAATTAAATATAATATAATATATGTGGGTCAACAAGCCCTGTTTTCAGTCTGCATGTATTCAATTTGCACATCAGTGTAGCGCATATGCGTTCCAAACGCTGTTCCTCGGTATAGTAGGCAGGGAGATGCATCTAGAAACCCTTGGAAGCATTGTGACATCACGACGCACGTTGCATACCGCAATTCACGAGGGGTAATGACGTATTGACGTCACAACCGACTATGGGAATTAAGAAGCGTGTCAAAATGGGATAGAAGGCTCTACAAGGGGGTAATCTGCATATACATGCACATATAAAGGTCAGAATTTTTTTTTATTATTGCTTTTCCTATTCTGACTATTACTATTGATAAAGCCCAATAAACGGTAAAATTAGTCTGGTGGATACAGGTAGACACATTGGTGTCTTCTTTGATTTGCTTTTATATATTTTACTTTATGATATAAACAGCTAGCTGTTTTCTATATATACAGATTTTATTTATTGGTTTTATCTTTTTCAGTTTATATATCTCAGTTTATATATCACAATCTTTAGACTAGTTTGATGGACTTTCACAAATGTTTGCAATAGTCTGATCCTGAAAAGAACATCTAGCTCAATAGAGTTTTGGCCACCAACTCTGGTTTTCACACATTGGGGCTGAGTACCCCTAAGTGAATGAAACTAGAGATAGGTGTATTGTAAACAATAAAGTTTGACAGAGCCAATCTGCATGTCAAACCAGTAAAAGGACATGTTCTGTAAATTAAATAAAAATCAGATTAGGAGATTGAGACAAAAAGAAACCGGTTGGGGGGATACCGAGCAGAGTACACCATCTACAGCCCACTGGGAGACAAATCCATCTATTGCCCCAGTGGACAAAGCCAGGTGGTACTCTGCCCGGATACAGGAGCGCACCAGTGCCCGGAACATGGCCTCAGGTGACAATGGAACCCCCTCTATCAAATACTGCTTCCTGGACTTATATATAGCCAGCTTGGCTAATGCCAGAAGCAGGTTGACAAGGAGGTCCCTGGCCCTATTGCCCCGGGACACTGGATGCCCAAAAATAAATATGTGGGGGGAGAAATGCAGCCGGAACTGTAGGAGGAGGCCCCTCAAGAGTGACAAGAGGGACTGCAGTTTGGCGCAACTAAAATAAATATGATACACTGACTCTCCCTTGCCACAGAATGGACAAGTGGAGGGAGAGTCCGTGAAATTAGCCAAGTACTCTCTCGTGCTCAGTGCACCATGGAGCACTCTCCAACTCAAGTCCCCGGTGGGTCGTGAAACTAAAGTAGAATAAAGCTCCTTCCACCGAGGCCTCTTGCTCTCGTCAGCTGGGAGGACCCACCTCCAGATGGTATCGGGACGGGTCACGAGGGCAAGGAAGTGCACTGTATGGAGCACGAGAGAATACAAGCTCTTCCTCGGCATGCCACGAAAGCATGCCGAGGGTATGTCCCTCAACCTCGAGAGGTTGGGGACAGGAGGAGCCTGAGGGGAAACACAGGCCTTGTGTCCAATGCAAACAGCCGGAGCAGGGGTGTTAGAAGGTGCATGTGGCACTCCGGCTTGCAAAGCCCCTTGAAGGAAGGTGCAAGAGTCGGGGGAGATGGCATTCTTAATCTCCCGGAGCAAGCACCTCGGGGCTTTGGGCGCCATATATCCCAAATGGAGCGCAAGCTCCTGAGGTGACACCCAATCGAGCGCTCATAGTCCAGAAGATCCCCGACTCGTGTCAACCGTGCCGGAAACTAGAGATAGGAGTTCTGAGAGACTCACAAGGTAGACCATTATTCTCTAGTAGAGCTCTTTGGGAAGCAATTTTCACCCTTTTTTTAACTGGATGATACCCTACTCATCTACCAATGAGGATTTGTTTGTGAAAGCAAGTGGATAACATGGATGTGAAAGATCTGAGCATAATCCTATATATGGTACATATTCAATACCTCTTATACAGAGGTTGCTACATGTAAGTGTCCATTTTTTACTTTTGTGTGTCACTAGGAAGTGGCGTGCACTTTTCCCTTGTTTTTTACATTTTCTGTAGTTTATTTACTCTGCAGTGACCAGAGGGATTGGAAACAGCTGTCCCATGATCGAACAGGACTGATTTGTAAAGTGCAATTGTACAGAACTGACTTGAATTTGAGAGAAAAAGGGAAGTTGAAACTTCAATCAAAGTACAGTAATCTGTGGACTCACTTAAGTATTGCTTCTACTACTTCTTTTGAAGAGATCCTTACAGACATCTCGCATTGTCTTGGCTTCAAGTCAGTTTTTTTGTCTATTATTGGGACTGAGCTTCAGGATATTCTAGTATCTCTGGGAGTCTCCTTATATATCTTTTATATTGTCTGCCTATCTCTCTATATTTATATTTCATACACATACATATATTCATCATAAAAATTTGTATAGCATATATGCCTATTGGCCTAATTATTTAATCTCCTCTATATATATAGGTGCTGTAGTGAGATCTGGGTGCCATTTGACAGGGAACCCAAGGTCTAATTTTGTTTAATTAGCATGCAACTATACTATCGTTGTCTCTGATATTGATACTATCGTTATTTTTAGCAAACAACTCTCCAGATATTTTAATGTGTATATAGTACTTTGTACGTGACCACAGTTTGCTATTGTGACCATCTTAAACTTAAATGTGCATTTTACAAATAATGTAATACTTCATCATTCCAATAAACTATACAATTTGATGATATGTAAATTGAGTTAACTTAATACATTTAGTCATTTGTTCATAAGCCCTATCACAGGAGTCTGTGTTTAGCAAAATTGGGATAAATGGAACTGTAAATAAATAAGACAAGCTTGTAAATGAATATTAATATGTATTATTTTTTTACATAAATATGAGACAGATCTGTAAGTAGCCGATAATCAAATATGCTATAAGGTGCAGCACCCACATATGTTCCAATAAAGAAAATGTTAAATTAAAACAAAATTATAATGACAATAAATCAATTTATTAAATTAAGCTATGTGTAATATTTTAAATGCATAAAAACATAATTGATGCAACACATCTTTGTTGATATAATATAACAATAATTTTGTATGGATCCTAGTATGTATCATAATCTCTATTAAATCACCAGTGAAGTGACACTCTGGAATAAAGAAAACACATTTCTGAACACAATACGCTAAACAGAGAATACAGTTGTGACTACAATGTCTGCTGCTGCTATGAAGTCATGTTTATTTTTTAGGAATGATTCTCCAACATATGCTAGTTTACAGGGGGACTTTGAGATGTATTGTCCCTAACTGAAAGTATTTTTAAAATGTAATAATGTAAAATGTAAAAATGAACAGTATAAATGTTTAAAAAAAAAAAAGATCTATCAAAATGTTGTTGATCTGCATGCACTAGCGAGTGCAAATGTTTTAATGGACCTTACCAACAACTGTTGATATTACTGATAATGACGCTTCAGTGTATACAATACATTCCAGATTTTGTAGGTAGATACAATGGGTAGACTAGATTAGCCTTTTACTTATTTGCCATGTCAAATGTCATTTTCAATAAGACTACAATGAATGTCCTAGATTATGGCCAGTTGGTCTTGTTCTACAATTTGGATGGAGAGGAATAAGACTTCTTTTTATTTGCTATTTTGACCATCTTTAAAGTAAGTTTTTTTTAATCCGTAAATTAAGTAATTAATAAAATATGGTTTGGTTTATTACAATACCTTACACTGATTCTGATGTTTAATGTTTAATTTATGTTCTCTAATCTTTTAAACTATATGTTTTTAGTATGAAATGTAATTTCTCTGGTGCTGAAATATTTAATTATATCTTCTAACTCCATTTGTATATGCTCTCACATTTAAATCCATACAATCTGGAGTACCCTTACCTGCCATTACAGAAGGAAGTTGAAATCTTACCTGGAGGATTCACCTAATGTGAAACATTCCAGTATTTGTTAATGAAGTTTATTTAGGTAACTACAAGCAACATGCATAATTGATCCTCCATTAAATCCTATTCTTTAGCCTACTAACTATCTTATTATATGTAATTTTTAACCTTTCAGCATCATCAACTGTCCATGTGAATTGGCCATATGGGATCTTCTATGCGTCTCGGGGGAAAATAAAATGGAGAAATGTATTTCTGTCAGACAGCCTGTTACTGGGCCTAGGCACAAACACTCACTACACAAATCAGTCAATATGTTTTGACTATTCCTAACAAAAGGAAAACAGAAACTCATTAGTGTTATGTATTATATTATAAGGGATTCTTCAGCAATCTAAAAATACAAGCTTGTATGTCACAATAATAATGACAGCATATGTCAAACATGGAAAAACGTAATCAACAAAGAGTAACAATGGTCTGGAGTCAAAGCTCACTAATTGGGATAGACAGTTCACATAATAGTTTCTAAATACACAAAAGCATCAATGTGACCCAGTCTAAACAAAATCTGTTCATCAAATGCTTCACAATATTGTAATTGTTTGGCGGTCTGCCATGTGGAAACGGCTTGTATCTAAGTCCAATGCATAAAGACACTTAACCTGGTGTAAGGAGTACAAAACATCAGAAACTGAGCAATGGAAAAGAGTAATATGGTCTGATGACTCATCTTTCACCCTATATCTTACAGACCGACAAGTTTATGCTTGGAGGAAACAAGTGGATACCTGTATCCCATAATGTTTGTTGGCGATCCAAAAAGAATTGAAGTTGTTCTGAAGGCAAAGGGTGACACCTTATTAGGCTCCTTATGTTAATGTATTACATTTTTCATGC
Source organism: Discoglossus pictus (assembly GCA_027410445.1). NCBI lineage: Eukaryota > Metazoa > Chordata > Amphibia > Anura > Alytidae > Discoglossus > Discoglossus pictus. Next base: position 303,240,107 of record CM050166.1, on the reverse strand, counting down.
CTGTAAATATATCCATAGGTTAATAAAAGGAGAGGAGGGAGTTCTCATACACTTCACCGTTTAATTACATATAGTCCAGTGAGTCATTGGTATACACATATTACCAGCAGAATTCAACCTGTTGGTAACATATCAGGGTGGCATTCTTATTTTAGTCACATAACCTTCTCTTGCATAATGGTTCAAGTCACAGCATTGCAGCTCTTTGAAAAATGAACTGGAAGATATCCATAGTTTATCACACTAACAGAGCAAAGAACATGTCCAACATGTGTTTATAAAGAATTCACACAAGTTCAATTACTCACCACAGTTGTACCTACAGAGTTTTTTTTGGAAATATGAAAAATAACATCCAGCAGCTTGTCCCCTTAAGAAAAACTGAAAGACATGGAGCGGCAGTGGCAGTCTCAGTGAACACTACCATGGTGGGAAAAAACAAAAATGGCAATGATTCATTTAGCTAGTTGTGTCTAAATTGTTTAATTACATTTTATAGTCCGACTTTTTGTAAGGAAGACAATGCAGGAAGACCCACTCTGAAAAAAACTATTTTCCACACAGTAATCTGTATAGTTGAAACTGTACATAATAAGATACAACTGTTAAGAATCTTGTTCTGTGAGGTTCTGATATATTGCACATCACAGTCAGTCTATACATAATGGCTGAGGGCTTACACTGAAAGCAAAGTCTGTTGAGATCCAACAATCTTACATTTGATGGGAATATTGTGCACATACAGATTCAGTAGATTAGAAGCCTGCAGAAGCATCGGGACACTCGCAAGCGCTGCGGGCCAAAAACTCGCGCATCGACATAGCGATTAAATTAGAATGACTAGCGATCAGCTTTGCTGCAGTCCAAAATCCTAAACCATGCTACGCTAATATTAATATTATTAATTTATATAACTTTATTTTTAATTTACAATAAAATATGGTGTATATATTTGAATTTATAGTGCTAAGATGAAGTCAGTAGACCCTTTGCGAGCACTATCTAGTGCTCAGTTCAAATTTATACATTTGTGTCTTGCATGATTGTCCGCAGGTGAATTTGTTGCAATTTAATCACAATTTGACATTGATACATGTACAGCATCTGAACTTCAAAGGCTTTGCGTGAACGTAGTTCATCTATCGCAGGGAATTTAAGCTGTGCGCTCGCAAATATTTTGCGGGCCAGCGAAAATGGGCTTTACGAGGTTAATTTAATTGCCCTAACTGCTGCGGAGTGCTATGCGAGACAAATACGTCCAATTTAATAGGGCTGATAGAGTAGTGAAAATTGTGGACATATTATAGTGAAAAGATTTTTGCTGCATATGTATGTAGGCTGACGGAAATTCAGACTAGAAATGTTACTAATCTGTTATCAATTTTTTGTGTAAACAGTTCAAAATTTGTGACATTTATAATCATTGTTAGTTATTTTGAGTAAATAACATAACACCTCAAATTATGTAAATATTTTTTTATTTATATTTAATGAATTGCTTTGATACCAAAGTTCATGTGCAATCCAAGTCATGTACATACGAGAAATGATTTAACTAATCATAAATATAATTTTTAAAAATAGGAATCATCAGAGTAAAAAGCTAATTTGCACAGATTTTATATCATGTCAATCAATGTGCATAAGTTCAGTAATGTTACATATATACTTGAAATTCAGGGCCCATTAGCAGGCTGAAGATGCAGAGCATGACATTAAAATATGTTTGTATATGTACAGAAATGTCTATATACAGTGATAATTCTGTCTGTAAGTGTATTTGACACTCCCTGATATATATATTTGCATAAATACATACAAACTTATAATTTGAGATATAGAAAAGTGAAAGGATGAGCTGCAAGTGTGTGTGTGTGTGTGTGTGCCGGGGGGGGGGGGGGGGTGGGGGGGGGAGCACCAATGGCCAGATTACCCATTAGGCCAACTAGGCAGCTACCCAGGGGCGCTTTCGTGTGAGGGGCGACACTTCTTAAAAAAAAAAAGTTTCCTGGCTTTAAAAAAAATGAAATGTTGCAGTTCATAGACTGGCTACTAGGGGGTAACAACCTAGAACAAGCCAGTTACAACAGGAAATGGAACTTACACGTACAGAAAAAAAATGGGTCAGTGCATACCTCCACTTCACTGTCTGGGGGCTCCAAAAAGGTAGATACAGCCAATAATTGCTACCAATGCATGAGGCTCTGACTGTATTGTTTTCTGTCTAAACCATGCACCATTGAGAATTATGAACACTGGTATACCCAATCAGTTTGGCCTTTATGTTGGAGGAATGGGAGTTTATCTGCCAGTATCTAAAATTGTACCAGTATATGGATGCCTTAAACATTATGAAAGATTCCTTCATTATGATATCTCAATTTGATATGGAATTCCATTCACTTGAAAAGAAAAGTTGTACACTTAACAAAAGATACAACAGAAATAAAGTGAGTTTCTTCTTATATTATGTAGCCATTAAAAATCCTCTCTTCCCCCTACATCTCCAGAGATCTACATCCAGAATCAAAACTATGGCGGACTTCCAAAGGCCTAGATAGGCTTGACCATAAATATTTATAAACTAGCGACTTGCCCGTCGAAAATGACAATAAAATTGTAAGGCAGGTAATGCTGTTTGCCAAAGACAGTAAGTTTTTTGGTCGTCTGAGATCCTTTGGCGCTCATTGCGAGCATTGGTGTATTTTTTGTTATCAGAGGCGCTTTTGCGCTCATTGTAAAGTCTGCGCTGATCTCCTTTTTGCACTTATTGCAAGCCTCTCCCCTGGTGTACTATGAGCACCATTGATGCTCCTTGTGAGGCGCACAGTGAAGGCCTTTGTGGTTTATTGCGATACTGTGGTGTTTTTTATTTTTTTGTTCTGTATATGTATTTTTTCATGATAATTAATTAATTAATTAAATCACAAATTAATGTACTTTACCTATTTGTAATTAATATATGCAGCAACCAATGGGCTGAAGAGCTAACAATGTATAAGACTTATACAGACCCCCATAAGTCTCTATTTAACCCCATCACCTACAGGGGTCTATACAGACCCCCATATGTCTCTATTTATCCCCATCACTCATGGGTTGTCTATACTAACCCCCATAAGTCTCTAATTAACCCCATCACTTACAAGGGTCTATACAGACACACAGACCCTCATGACACAAAGTCTAAGCACTACACTGCCCCATTAGTCCTGACTATACACCATTAATCCATTAACCATACCCCATTGATCCATACTAAACCTTGTTAACCCTTACTATACACCATTAACCCTAACTGTACCCAATAAACCCCTACCCTATTAACCCCTATCTTACATTATTAACCCCTATCCTACCCTAAACCATTCCATTAACCCCCTCTAACTAAATAACCCCATCTAACTAATAAACCCTATTTAACCTTCACCATATCTAATTAACCCTATCACTAACCATGTAATCCCTTCTAGTCCATTTTAACCCTAACTGGGCCCATGTAACCCCATCTAGTCCTATTTAATTCCATCTAGTCCTATGCAACCCCAACTGGGCCTATGTAACCACATCTAGTCCTATTTAACCCCATCTAGTCCTACGTAACCCTATCTAGTCCTATTTAACCCTAATTGGGCCTATGTAATCCCATCTAGTCCTATTTAACCCCGTCTAGTCTTATGTAACCCCATCTAGTCCTATGTAACCCATCTAGACCTATGTAATCCTATTTAACCACATCTAGTCCTATGTAATTCTATATAGTCCTATTTAAACCTAATTGGGCCTATGTAACTCAATATAGTCCTATTTAACCCCGTCTAGTCCTATTTAACCCTACCTGGGCCTATGTAATCCCATCTAGTCCTACTTAACCCTGTTTAGTCTTATGTAACCCCATCTAGTCCTATTTAACCCATCTAGACCTATGTAATCCTATTTAACCACATCTAGTCCTATTTAACCCCGTCTAGTCCTGTGTAACCCTATCTAGTCCTATTTAACCCTAACTGGACCTATGTAACCCCGTCTAGTCCTATGTAACCCCATCTAGTCCTATGTAACCCCATCTAGTCCTATTTAACCCTACCTGTGCCTATGTAACCCCATCTAGTCATATTTAACCCCATCTAGTCCTATGTAACCCTATCTAGTTCAATTTAACTCTAACTGGACCTATTTAACGACATCTAGTCTTTTTTAACCCTGACTAGTCTTATGTTAGCCCATCTAGTCCCATGTAACCTCATCTAGTCCAATTTAAACCTAACTGGGCCTATGTAACCCATCTAGTCCTATTTAACCCCATCTAGTCCTATGCAACCCCATCTAGTCCTATTTAACCCTTACTGGGCCTATGTAACCCCATCTAGTCCTATTTAACCCCATCTAGTCCAATATAAACCTAACTGGGCCTATGTAACCCATCTAGTCCTATTTAACCCCATCTAGTCCTATGCAACCCCATCTAGTCCTATTTAACCCTTACTGGGCCTATGTAACCCCATCTAGTCCTATTTAACCCCATCTAGTCCAATATAAACCTATCTAGTCCTATTTAACCCTAACTGGGCCTAAGTAACCCCATCTTGTCCTATTTAACCCTGTCTAGTCCTATTTAACTCTTACTGGGCCTATGTAACCCCATCTAGTCCTATTTAACCCCATCTAGTCCTATTTAACCTTTACTGGGCCTAAGTAACCCCATCTAGTCCTATTTAACCCCATCTAGTCCTATGTAACCCATCTAATCCTATTTAACCCTAACTGGGCCTATGTAACCCCATCTAGTCCTATGTAACCGTATCTAGTCCGATTTAACCCTAACTTACATAAGATAAAAAAAACTAAAATACATAAAATAAAAAAAACTAAGTTACATAAAATAAAAAAAGGCATACATCACATGAAATAAAACATACATCACATAAAATAAAACGTACATTACATACAATAAAACCCCTCAATACATATAATTTAACCCCTAACTACATACATTAATACCCTAACTACATACATTAATACCCCTAACTAGATACAATAATACCGCTAACTACATACAGTTAACCCCTAACTACATACAATTAAACCCCTAACTACATACAAAAAAAAAACTAAATCTCCCCTAAAACAACCCTCCTCACTAAACATAGAATAGGGTAAATAAGCCCACTTACCTCGCCCAAATGCCCCTCCAGCGACAACTGTTTTCTAGCCTTCATCCCTAGCATAAGGGCCCATCCTTCTTGGCCGCAGGTCTGCCACCTCTAGGATAAAAAGAAACATAACATTAGTAAAAATTAAACACAACATATCATCACAAACATTATAAATAGTACACTTACCTTTTCGCAATGCCCCCGTCCTCCTGGTAGTCTTTGCCGGCAGAGTTAATTCCTGGAGGAGGGCCTCGACGCAAATTAGGCTTTTTGCGCATGCTCGGGTAAAAAAATGCAAATGGCGCATTCTGATTGGCTGAAACGCTGTCAATCAAATTTCAGGCAATTAGAAGGTGCCAAGGTGTGAGATAATCAGAATTGGATTCACCCCTATATCCCATTCTGATTGGCTAATGGACCTATCAGTCATTTGTAAATCAATCAGAAGGCACTATTGCCTTCAGCTAATTACCCCCTAGCTTTTACCAATTCAAATATGTGCCATCTTAACTGTCTGAATTAAACTCCTCAGGCATAGAGCTCTCTATCTGATTGGACTATTGGATTGTCCAGCACCCAATCCCAGAGAAGCTGACATCGGCACGTCATGTGGATTTGTACACTGTTTACTTTTTGTTTAAAAAATTGATTTTCCTATAGTTCCCTTTCCTATAAAACGTTCAACTTTCCCTCAAATAAAGATTGTTCTAGATATCAATTATGAGCATGAGAGCTGTATTTTGTTAGTTCAAGGAGCTTCTTTGAGCGACAATTCCTCCCCATTATGGAGGATAGACTTATCCTTCAGACTCCTGTCATCAAATGAACAGTAATGAAACTGTATGAGTTATGAGTTTCAGAAAATTTGACGACATAGAACAATTCTTGTAAGCTTCAAGAAAATGTAAACATTTTTACCACTGTAGCCCCATACATACAAATATGCTGTTTTGTAAAAACTTCACTTGATGTAAGGAAAATGTTTTCCAAAATAAAAAAACTAATAATTTATAAATGATTACATGCAATTATACTGAAGAAGGAGCCACCATTTTTGTTGATCTGCTACTATAGGTGGGAGGAGGTCTTGAATGCACAGAGGATATCAGGTCATACAAGCAGTTCAATTTGTAGTAAAAAGTCAAAATTAAATGTAAGCATCACATGTGTAGACTCAAATGTTCTGTCATGCATTCAAAAGGAGTGGATTTGTTTTTTCTTTCTTCGATAATGACATGAAATAGGAGACTGAGGGGCAGGGAACATTTTGAATGTCTGAACTGCAAGAACCATATGACTTTATCCCCATTTGTTTACTTTACCTAGTAAAGAATAACTGCATTTAAGATATTAATTAATTTCAAAACTGTATTTCTTTTTTCTTTTTTTTTCTAAAATTGGTTACGGTAATTATCAAAGTTAAGCATATTATTTTATATGTATGATACAGCGCTTGAGTCCTGTGTCCTTTAAATAAAGATGGCATCTTACTACTGAAGTAATTCATAAGACACCAGCATCTTCAGCATTTCGTGAAAAAACATTACTAGAAAGATGACATTTATTTTTTTAACAAGAATGATGAAAAAAGAGACAAATACAAAAGTACATCTCACTCTTAGCCTTGAAGATGTAGATATATTTCCTTGCTTAAGAGTACACGATGCAGCTAGTTCTTAAAAATGGAAATATCATTCATTATAACAGCTATTAAATATGTAATTGCAGTCATTTTTGCAGCTATCTGTTGAAGTCCTGAAATTGATATGGGAAATGTAACATACAGAATGAAAAACTATGCTCGGTATATTTTTTTAGTGATAATAATTTTCTGTGTTCTTTATAGTAGTCAGTAACTAAAAGTAAAAGTGTCCCGATAAGAATTCTCTGTTGCGTTCAGGTGAAAAGTTAAGTGAGAATGCTATGATGGGGTTCAATTAATAAAATGAAGAAACAGTGTAGAAGATTTGATGAAACATAAATTAAATAACAGACTTCACAGAAAACATAAGAAATTAGGATGTTTCAGTTATAACCCTATTTTTTACCTTGTTTGCATTGTAACTCTTTTATCATTAATACAATTTATTTAATCAATGGTAACAATGGTGAGCTTTGTATCTCAACCATAAGTGTTCAAGAACACACATTTGATGATAGGGCCCTCGAGTAAGATTTCTGAAGCTCCTGATAATCTAACTTTTTCACATCAGTTTACTATGGAAGATATTATATAGTTTTAAAACTGATGCAATCATAGCATGTGATGTACTACAGAAAAAAAAAAAAAACTATTGAGACAGATTGGTTTATTTATTTGGTATTTTTTTTATTTCTATTTTTATATTTTCCATAGGTTTTGCAGTTAGGATTAGGATTTGTCATTAAAAATTCTGTATAGAAAGAATATCATAACTAAAGCAAACAGCAGCACTGTGCAGAGATCCACAGAGCAATGTCTGGGCTCCTCCTTGCTTCCTTGTGCAGGGGACTACACATTCCATGATGCTTTGTTGCACAAACTGTCATCACATATTGAAACAATATGTTAGCTGCCTGTAATTGGCCAAAACAAATCATGACATTTATGCTAATTGTAGCAGGGATTTCCAGTGTTGTTAACTCTCAAAATCAACTGCTTGTAAACTCAAGAGATTTAGCCAACTTTAGGGAAAGTTTAATCATTTTTATTTTGGTTTTTTTTCTCCTGAAATTGTTTTCATACACTACTGATGCCCTTATATCAGATGCACTCATAATGCCTTTAAAAAAACAAAAATTGTTTTAATAAACCTCACCTTGCTGAAGTCACTTATTTAAGATTAAATTTATGAAGAGTGTATTATGTCTCATTATCTCTTACAAATTAGATAAACTTATCTGAAAAAAATTATATTTGATATTGTCCCACACTGGGGAAAGTAAATTCACCCCTGACCCCAATAAAAGTAAAATAATTGTTCTAGGAGGCAAACTAATTTAAATAATTGGCCTAAACATTAACATTCCATGCTAAAAAAAAACAATAACTCTTTCCTAAATTATATACAAAAATGCCAACAAAACTTCTCTCATTAGTTTTTACAACTTGACTGCTACTGCTATAAAGAACTCTTGCATAGATCCAAGATACAGAGCCTTCCAAAAGTATTCACTCCCTTTGAATTTTTACCTATTTTGTTACATTACAGCCTTAAGTTCATGAATTCTTTGTGATGGATCAGAACACAATAGTCCAATTTTTTTTAGTGAAATGACAACAATATACACATAAAACTATTTTTTAGAGAAAATTGGCATGTGAGTATGTATTCACCCCCTTTGTTATGAAGCCCATAAAAAGCTCTGGTACAACCAATTACCTTCAGAAGTCACATAATTAGTGAAACGATGTCCTCCTGTGTGCAATCTAAGTGTCACATGATCTGTCATTACATATACACACCTTTTTTGAAAGGCCACAGAGGCTGCAACATTTAAGCAAGAGGCACCACTAACCAAACACTGCCATGAAGACCAAGGAACTCTCCAAACAAGTAAGGGACAATGTTGTTGAAAAATACAAGTCAAGGTTAGGTTATAAAAAAATATCCAAATCTTTGATGATCCCCAGGAGCACCATCAAATCTATCAAAACCAAATGGCAAGAACATGTCACATCAGCAAACCTGCCAAGAGACAGCCGCCCACCAAAACTCACGGACCATACAAGGAGGGCATTAATCAGAGCGGCAGCACAGAGACCCAAGGTAACCCTGTAGGATCTGCAGAGTTCCACAGCAGAGACTGGAGTATCTGTACAAAGGACGACAATAAGCAGTACGCCCCATAGGGTTGGGCTTTATGGCAGAGTAGCGAGAAGAAAGCCATTGCTTTCAGCAAAAAACAAAATGGCACGTTTTGAGTTTGCGAAAAGGCATCTGGGAGACTCCCAAAATGTATGAAGGAAGGTGCTCTGGTCTAATGAGACTAAAATTTAACTTTTCAGCCATCAAAGAAAACGCTATGTCTGGCGCAAACCCAACACATCACATCACCCGAAGAGCACCATCCCCACAGTGAAACATGGTGGGGGCAGCATCATGCTGTGGGGATGTTTTTCAGCAGCCAGGACTGGGAAACTGCTCAGAGTTGGGGTACAGATGGATGGTGCTAAATACAGGGATATTCTTAAGCAAACCTGAACCTGAACCTGCGTGATTTGAGGCTAGGACAAAGGTTCGCCTTCCAGCTGGACAATGACCCCAAACACACTGCTAAAGCAACACTTGAGTGGTTTAAGGGGAAATATGTAAATGTGTTGGAATGGCCTAGTCAAAGCCCAGACCTCACAAGTTCAAACCTTCCAACTTGAAGGAGCTGGAGCAGTTTTGCAAGGAGGAATGGTCAAAAATCCCAGTAGTAAGATGTATCAAACTCATAGACACTTATCCAAAGTGACTTGGAGCTGTGATTGCCACTAAAGGTGGCTCTACAAAGTATTGACTTTAGGGGGGTGAATAGTTATGCACATTGACTTTTTCTGTTATTTTATACTATTTGTTGTTGACTTCACAAATAAAAAACAAAAACAAAGTTGTGGGCATGTTCTGTAAATTAAATGATGCAAATCCTCAAACAATCCATGTTAATTCCAGGTTGTGAGGCAACAAAACACGAAAAATGCGAAGGGGGTGAATACTTTTGCAGGGCACTGTATGTACTGAAATAGAAGCTATCACCCCACAACATTTTCTTGTATTCCTGGCTAATACTATCTATAAGTAATACAGTCGGTCCCAGGGTTACAGATGAGATACATTCTTGATAACGTCTTTATATCGGATTTGTATGTAACTTGTATCCCTGATCACATATATAGCTGTGGTCCAAGAACGCTTGGACCACAGCTATATGGCGCTCATCGCTTGTGCTCGCAACACTTTGAAAAAATTACAGCTTTAACATCCAAACTATTTTTCAAGCCCGCAACTCGGAAGCTGCTCGGAGCCCCCCAAAACATGCCAATTGATTACAAAATTAACTGACAACCTCAAACACAGCACAGAGGAAGAGGCAGGGGGCCTGTATGTGAGGTAGAAAGCTAATTTGTTATTCAACTGGCGTTTTTTGGAGGACTGAAAATGGATAAGCAAGAAAAAAGACATAATTTTTGTTCAAGGCCGCAAATCGGAAGACCATTTCAGGCTGGGGGAAATGTATCAATTTCCCAAGCCCACAAATGGTTTCAGACCCGTAGAGCACAGAGGAGGGAGAGGGAGGAGGATAACACAGGGGAGGAAGAGGAGGGAGAGGGTGAAAAGAGACACAGGGGAGGAAGTGGAGGGTAAAGAGACACACAGGGGTGAGAGAGGGGAGGAAAGAGACACAGAGGAGAGACATAAGGGGAAAAAAACAAAGGGCAGGGAGAGGGGGCAAAGAGACAGCGGGAGGGAGACAGGGGGAAAAAGACACAGGTGAGGAAGAGGGTGGAAAGAGACACAGGTGTGAGAGAGTGGGGAGAGGCTCGCAATGAGCGCTGAAGGTGCTCAGTGCGAGGCTTGAAAGTTGCGGCTTGGATGACGTCTAAAAATGAGCAGCGGGAGAGGCTCGCAATGAGCGCCAAAGGCACTCATCATAAGACTTACGATTAGCATCGAAGGTGCTCATTGCAAAGCTTGAAAGTGGCCGCTCATTGCTGAGCTCGTGATGAGCACCAAAGGCACTCATCGTGAGGCTCATAAAGCAGACAGGGGAGAGACTTGCAATGAGCACCAAAGGCGCTCAGTGCGAGCCATGCGATGAGCGCCAAAGGTGTTTTATCATGAGGACTGCAAGTTAGAGGGGGAGAGCCTCGGATTGTGTGGCAAACAGCATTGCCAGGCTTAAAATGTTATTGCCGTACTTTTTGACGGGCAATTCCCTAGTAATAATAACAATACCCCAGTACTATAATAATAAGTTACAGAAATTATCGTTCACTTTCTTTAAATTCAAACAAATAGAACATAAAAACAAACTCATAAAAAAGCCTTAGGAGCCGTTTCTTAAGTATGGGCTGTCTGTAAGTCGGGTCGCTTGTAACACGGGGACTTCCTGTATACTACATGGATATATATTGTAAGTTAGTTATATGCAGTTTGTTGTTAGTTATGATTAGAGAAATCTCACCAGAAAAAAATAGTGGTAGATGTCACTGTCTATTAGCGTGCCTCTGTATTACTGCATTCCAAACTGGAAGGCAGAAGTTCCCTCATACTGAATTCTTACTAGGATGCCTCTTTACACATCAAGTGATGCATTCATCATTAAAGGGTATTGGCGTGCCTCTGTATTACTGCGTTCCAAGCTGGAACGCAGAAGTTCCCTCCAATTGAACTCATACAAGGACGCCTCTCAATACACACTAAATACTGTATCCATATTTAAAGGGGACAGACCCCAATTACATTAGAATTATGAATCAAGGCATGTGGACCACACTATGGGGCTTATATTTAAATCCTATTTACAAAATGTACAAACTAAATGACACAAAAGTCATACTAAGTGTCATTCACATAATATACATATATGTATGCACTGTCCAACCGAAAAGCAAACCAATGAGAATGATCCAAAGAAGAATGAAAGATCCAAAACACAATATTGACTATAGATACCATATAAATATACTAATGATGAATCTTATTGATTAGTGTTGGATAATATATTTTAAATGTGAGCCTATAATTATGTCACACAGTGAATTAGAATCATATTTCACATTTTAAACTCACAAATTATAAACAATGAATTGCTTGAATTTAGATGATGGTCATTATCATATTTTGATTCTTTCCTCCTTATTTTACTCATCGGAAATAAGTACAACAAGTATATAAATATATAAATTAAAGTAACTATAATAACTATTGGCTATGTGAACCAACAGCTCAGATTTACTTATTCGTGACATGGGTTAACCCAATATACTCATTCATATCTATCTATACTTAACAATTTCCAAAGGACCATTAACTCAAAGAGGATCTTATCATTTATTGTTGTTAGAGATAAGCTGTGTAGGAGAACCCCTCATTGAGACCATTTAGATATTGCATATTCAAAAGGAAAATCCATTTGCTTTCAAGTTGTAATAGATGCTTATTGAGGTCTCTGCCTCTTGGTCCAGAAGTCATCCTGTCAATAACAAAAAAATTTAATACATTCAGCTTCCTTGTTGTGAAATAATTTTATGTGTCTGGAGACAGGCGTATCCAGTTCCCTCACAACTGAGTACACAAATTCTTCTGCGTAATTGTCGTATTGTTTTTCCAACATATAATTTAGAACATGGGCACATCATTATGTATACTATGTAGGTAGAGGAACAATTTACAAAAGTTTTCAATGGAAAGTTCCTTAGTGTCCTTGGATTCACAAATTCTTTACTTGGCTGTACATAATTGCACACTTTACAACAGCCACATCTGTACAACCCACATGTGGGTTTTAACCATGTCTCTTGTTTTCCAGATGTTTGGAAGAAGTTTGGGATCATCTAACATTATGTGCCAATGTTTGTTTAATACTTCTTTTATGTCTTCCCAATTACTCCCATAAGACATGATGCATCTGACTTGTTGGTCCATTTGTTTTTTTTCTTGGCCATGTAGGAGTAGCGATCTCTCTAATTCTAGGGCACATTTCTAGGCCTTAAATCATGTCCTTAAGTCATTTGCTTGTTTCTTAAACTCTAGTGGGTCTTCACAGTTCAGTTTAAGGCGCAAATATTGGCCAAATGGTATTCCAGATTTTAACACCAATGGGTGCTGGCTTGACCAGCGCAATAAAGAATTTGTCACCGTAGTCTTCCTATATGTTGAAGTGTGAATCTTGCCATCACTGGACATTGTCAACAATAGGTCCAAGCATTCCATTTTTTTGTCCACTAATATTATGAGTAAATCTCAGTCCCATATAATTTGTTTTTAATATCCTCATAAAGTTTTCAAGTCCATAGCTTGTGTCCAACCATAAAACAGCACCAGAGCAGAATTCTTTTAGAAAATTCTGCCATGTTTTCAGAAAATACGCGTTTGCTCCCAATAGCCAAGATACAGATTGGCGTAATTGGGGGCACATGAAGTGCCCATGGCATTTCCTCATATCTGGTGATACCACTGTTTGTTAAACAAGAAAATGTTCCTTGTCAGTGTAAATTTAAATAGTGAGATGATAAATTCATTACATTTGGTATAAGTATTACCTTTCATGCCCAAATAGTACTCAACAGCTATTATTCCAGAATCATGTGGAATGCTGGAGTAAAGTTGTTCTACGTCAATAGGGCATTTTGAGGTACATGAATGTCATCCAAATGTTTGAGGACATCCAGGGTGTCTTTAATGTAAGATGGCAACAATTCTACTAGATCTTTGAGGTTGTAGTCAACATACAGTATATGCTTGCCTTCTCTGTTAGTCAATTGCTACCTGATACAATGGGGCGCCCTGGTGTGGGCCAAGTTTTTTTTATTTATCTTGGGTAATGAATAAAATGTTGCGATAGTCAGATTCTTAGGGAGTAGATAATCACAAGTATTTTCATCTATCAGATTACTCTCTTTAGCTTGCAATAACATTTCTTTTAACTGCTTGCTGAAAATACTCAACTGATTTTTATTCAATATTGCATATGTTGATTCATCTGAAAGTAGTTTCTGGCACATCTTTAAATAGTCTGGTTCATCCATAAGGACGTTATTTCCACCTTATCTGCAAGTTTTACTATTACACTATTTTCACTGAGTTCTTTTAGTGCTTTTCTTTCAATCATATTTAAATTCTGCTTTTGATGCAAATAGTGTTTGGATGTTATCCTAGACAATCTTTTAAGATCTTTCTACACCAGATCCACAAAAACCTGTATGTTAGCAAATTGTTTAAAATCCGGAGTGAGATGAGTTTGGCATTTTCTGTGCATTTTCTGTAGCTCAGAGCCTTCATCAAATGTTTGTTCTTTCAACAGGGTTATCATATCCCTTAGGGTCTCACCATCATCTTGATCTAAGCCCAAACTATTCAGTTGCCTTGCTTGCTTGTCCGCAAAAAACTTTTTCAAGGCCAACTTGTGGGCAAAAAGATTGATATCTTTAATGTCTATGAACAAATTTGAATAACTAATAAGAACATAAGAAAGTATCTTACATAGTACTGATTTATGCACATGATTCAGTTTGAATTGGGATAAATTTATTACAGCTATTTATTCTCATGATTTTTTGTCCATCTTTAATTTTTCTTTATCCATATTCATATTTAATCCAGTTTCACTTTGTTCAAAATGTAACTTTGCCATTTCATTATTATTCACAGAATCAACTGTTCAGTTGGACAGTGCATACACATGTGTATATAATGTGTATGACACTTATTATGACTTTTGTGTCATTTAGTTTGTACATTTTGTAAATAGGATTTAAATATAAGCCCCAGAGTGTGGTCCTCATGCCTTGATTCATAATTCTAATGTAATTGGGGTCTGTCCCCTTTAAATATGGATACAGTACTTAGTGTGTATCGAGAGGCGTCCTTGTAAGAGTTCAATTGGAGGGAACTTCCGCGTTTTCGCTTGGAACGCAGTAATACGGAGGCATGCCAATACCCTCTAATGATGAATGCATCACTTGATGTGTTAAGAGGAGTCCTAGTAACAGTTCAGTATGATGAAACTTATGAGTTCCAGTTTGGAACGCAGTAATACAGAGGCACGCTAATACACAATGACGTCACAAAACAGAACAAGGTAGTGCAGGGCATTAAAAGCATGCGAAAGAGCGCATTGTTTACATCCCTTGAGTAAGCCCAAGTTGGGGTAAAACAGACCGTCGGTGTACAGTGGATATACAGGAGATGACCAGAATGAAGGTCTGAAAGGCAAGAAAATGCTGAGCAATTTACATGAATCGCAAGTACTTGCGTGTATGATATCTAGGTAGTAATTGGCCACCTTAAAAGCATTGTGATATAGTATAGCCTGTACTGATAGTATCAACATTGTGTTCTCCTAGTTAAGTAACCACTTTGACACGCAGTGCTATATGTAAGTATTGTTTTTATATATTACTTCAAATTTAAAGTATTTTTATGATTAAGCAAGTTATTGCTACATATGAGGAATGCTTCTGTATCTATGGGTTGAGATTATGAGATATTTTGACGCAATGGTTGACATTATATTATAGGATATATTGAACATATTTATTATATGGATTATATAGGTCTACTAATGGAACGTCTAATTTATTTATTTGTTTAAAAAACATTTTAAAACATTTTTGAAATATATTTAGCGTTGTTGTTCTAGTATCTGCGTTATATCCCAAATTATTAAAGTTGCCTAGCTTCATATCACACAACTACACTTTAAAGATTTGATTTCTTGTAAAATGAACCATGTTAAAAACAAGCTCCATTACATAACCCTTAAAACAGATAATCAACTATTTTTTCTTTCATTTTTAAAGAACCTTTTTTAAAGACTAAAGGGAAACCTGTTCTGTCGATTCTTAAAGTGTATACTTCCAAGCAGATATGAGTTATGCTTAAAGATGGATTAGAAGTGTTACACATTAAGATAATAGTAACAATTGGAAAATAGATACCAACCATGGTGTAGGAAACAGTTGGGACAAGGGGGATACATCTCCCCAGATTCAGTTTGGCTATGTATAGATGTTTTTTTGCAGTCTATGGATAAAACGAGCTGTATCCCTCTCAGTATTATAATTATTATTAATATTATTTGTATTATTATTATATTTCCTAAACCCCCGGTACCAACATTTTCTATCACTTCTGATCAATATGTTCTGAAGATATACATCATCTCTATGCTATGGATTTTTCGCTGATTCAACATACTACGGGCCCTATTCTATTGCCCAATTCATAAAATGATACACACTTACATAGTTACAGAGTATTAGCCTCATTCAATTGCTACTCTTTTTAGATTTGTGATCGCAAGTGGAGGTCACAGGTTACTTTGCTAATCAATTGCCTTCCGTTTACGGCCTCCGATCAAGTAACTGGCTCAGACCCGCGATCCCTACCGACCTATTGCGAATTGTCAAATTGTAAGTTACTTCCCTCAAAGCCTTTGATCTTTCAAGGCCGCATGTCGTAAATCGATATTCAATTGCTTCAATACCCCTTCCCAACCACTCCACCAGGAGCCGCCAGGAGGAACAGAGCAAGAGGAGCCACCAGGAGCAACGGAATGTGAGGAGCTGCCACGAGCGACAGGAGAAGGGTAGCAGGAAGAGCCACCATGAGCACCAGGAGGAGCAGGGAGGCTGCCATGAGGATCAGGAGGAGCGGAGAATGAGGAGCTGCTAGGAACAGCAAGAGAAGCAGAGCGTGAGGAGCTGCCAGGAACAGTAGTGAGGCAGCCAGGAGCAGCAGGCCACCATCAGGCTGGCATTAGCAGCAGGAGGAGCGAGGCCGCCATGAGGCTGGCAGGAGCAGCGGGAGGATCGAGGCTACCATGAGGCTGGCAGGAGCAGCAGGAGGATCGAGGCTTGCAGGAGCCACAGGAGGAGTGAGGCTCCCATGGGGCTGGCAGTAGCAGCAGGAGAAGCAAGATTTCCATGTGGCTGGCAGGAGCAGTGAGGCTGCCATGAGGCTGGCAGGAGCACCAGGAGGAGCAAGGTGCCATGAGGCTGTCAGGAGGAGCGAGGCTGTCAGGAAGCTGGCAGGTGCAGTGAGGCTGCCATGAGGCTGGCAAAAGCAGCAGATGGAGCAAGGTGCCATGCGGCTGGCAGGAGGAGCGAGGCTGCCAGGAGGCTGTCAGGAGCAGCAGGAGGAGTGAGGCTGTCATAAGGCCATCATGAGGCTGGCAGGTGCAGTAGGAGGAGGGAAGTCACCATGAGGTGGCAGGAGCAGCAGGAGAAGGGAGGCCACATGAGGCTGGCAGGAGCAGCAGGAGGAGGGAGGCCACCATGAAGTTGGCAGAAGTAGCGGGAGGAGGGAGGCTGCCATGAGGCTGGCAGGAGCAACAGGGGGAGGGAGGCTGCAATGAGTCTGGTAGGAGCAGCAGGAGGATGGAGGCCGCCATGAGGCTGGCAGGAGGAGTGGGAGGAGGGAGGCCACCATGAGGCTGGCAGGAGCAGCAGGAGTAGGGAGGCAGCCAAGAGGCTGGCAGGAACAGCAGGGGGAGGGAGGCCAGATGAGGCTGGAAGGAGCAGCAGGAGGAGGGTTGCCACCATGAGGTTGGCAGAAGTAGCGGGAGGAGGGAGGCTGCCATGAGGCTGGCAGGAGCAGCAGGGGGAGGGAGGCTGCAATGAGTCTGGTAGGAGCAGCAGGAGGAGGGAGGCCGCCATGAGGCTGGCAGGAGGAGTGGGAGGAGGGAGGCCACCATGAGGCTGGCAGGAGCAGCAGGAGGAGGGAGGCAGCCAAATGGCTGGCAGGAGCAGCAGGTGGAGGGCGGCTGCAATGAGGCTGCCAGAAGCAGCAGGAGGAGGGAGGCTGTCATAAGGCCATCATGAGGCTGCCAGGAGCAGTAGGAGGAGTGAGGCTGCCAAGTGCAACAGTGGTGTGGAGTGTGAGCAACAGAGTAAAAGAGCAAAGGCAAGGATAGTGGCTAGGGATGGAGTCCCAGAGATAGAACAGACATGGGAGTTGAGACAGGTCTCACCAAGATGCAGATGCAGCATGAAGAGTACAGAGGCCCAGCATGACATTGATTGACACCAGCTGGGGGTAGGATTAGGGTAGGAGGTCTTTAAAGGGGGAGGGGAAGTTCCAGCTCCTCCCACAACCACAGGTTACTTTTTAACCTGTTAATTATGCTTCATAATACAATTAATTCTTGATTATACATAAGTGTCAACATTTATAAAAGACCATTCTTCGTAATATATCCATAAAAGGATCTCTAGGAACAAAAATGTAAATATTAGAGGACAATCCCACCAAATGTGTTTTAGCAAGCCATTTTGGCCACACTTCCTCCAAAAGTTTTAGTCTTCTACTTTTCCTGACACAAGACTCATTTTGTCTGGAGTCCAGTACCAGCGATTAATAAGTTTAAAATATATTTCTCTGTAGGCAACTTTTTTAAGAAACCTATTATCCATTTAAAGGCTTTACTCCATGCTTCCAGATCATAAGTTTTTTGAAGTCTTTTTCCCACCATTTCATATTTATGGTTTTCTGTTCTTCACCTTTAGTTCTAATAATATTGTGACATTTAGAAATTAATTTTTTCCTATTATTAATCTTTTTCAACTCTTCCAGAGGCTTTAAAGATTCTCTACAATTACTGTAGAGGTTCAATAAAAGGTTTTCAAGCTCTTCTTTAACTGCCCATAATCCAACCAATCTTTTTTGTCTAGTTTATACATATTAATCAAGTGATCAAGAGAAGCTACAAGCATATCTTTTAGCATGAGTATCCTGTTACTAAACCATTTCTGTAAGAAAGGAAGGGCTAACATTTTAGCTAATGTATTAATAGGTATTATAGTACTTAAGAACGGTATTAAGTTTAGCCTCTTATTAACTTTATAAGAAAGGATAAAGCCTTTTTTTACAATAATAGAATTAATATCTGAAGTTGTCTTATCTAGATGTTCCAAGAATAGAAGTTAATCTATATTTATTTTTTCTAACAGGGAGTTTTCTATATGGGACCAGGAATTTTCATTAATTGCATCTGCCCATTTATTAATATGTCATAGGATAAAAGCATCATGGTATGCTTTAAAATTAGGGAAAGCTAAACCTCCTGCTTCAAATTTTCTTGTCATGATATTTTTGCTAATTCTGTTTTTCTTACCACAAAATATAAATGTATCTACCAAGCTTGAAACAGAGCTACCCAATATACTGGAATCTTAAAGGGAATATTCCGCACTAAGTAGTTGAATCGAGGGAGAATTGTAATTTTATTAGAAGCAATTCTGCCTGATAAGGAGACGTTATTTTCCTTCCATGTCAATATAGACTCCACACATTTTTGATAAATCTTTTTATAATTAATTGAAATTATTTTATTTTATTATTTCTTATAGGTAATGCCCAAATGGGTGAACTTGTTTTCTGTCCAATAAAAGGGATACCATTTTTTCAGTTCTTCTTTATAAGTACCTTGAAGGTTTATAGCTAACACTTCAGTTTTATGGAAATTGAGCTTATAGTTAGAAATATTTCCAAATTTAATAATTAATTCCTGAAGATGAAAAAGAGAATTTTTGGTGTCTGTGAGACTGAGAACAGTATCATCAGCAAACAGAACTATTTTATATTCCCTATTATTTATATTAATACCTCTTATATCTTCAGATTTTCTTATGGCTTCTGCTAATGGCTCCATGATGAGAGCAAATAGCAGTGGAGAAATGGGGCACCCCTGTCTTGTACCGTTGTGAATTCTAAATCTATTTGATGAAAAGCCCATACCTAAAACAATGGCTTCAGGATTTGAATATAGAGCCCCTATTACTCTTTTGCCAAATTCACCTAGACCAAACTTACCTAGTGTTATTTTCATATACTCCCACGCTACTATGCCAAATGCTTTCTCAGCATCTAAAGACAAGAATAGGATGGGAGTATTTCCATGAACAGTATGATCAATCGGGTTAATTAATCTTCTAGAATTATCCGTACTCTCCCTACCGGTTATAAAGCCTGTCTGATCGATGTTAATCAGGTTCTTTATAATCGGGTTCTAGAAGCCAACACATTCGAATATAATTTAAGATCAGTGTTTAGTAACTAAATGGGTCTAAAGTCACTGCATTCAACTACATCTTGATATTTTTTGGAATTGTTACTATTAAGGCAAATAGAAGTTCTTCTGGGGCTTTACCAACTATTTTAATCTCGTTAAATCTCATTTAAGATGTCTCGCTATAACTGATTGGCAAGTTTTACAAAAAGTAAAGTCATCAGGGGCTGGAGTGGAAAAACGTTTTAAACCTCTAATTGCCTTGTTAATTTCCTCAATTGAGATAGGCTTTTTCAAGTTTTCTAATTGAATGTTGGAGACTCTAGGTAGATTTAGAGTGTTCAGGAAAGTAGTTATTTCCTCTTTAGACAGTTTCTTAAATTGTGTATCAGATTCCAAATTATATAAATTTTGATGAAAATTTACGAAGGCATCAGCAATTTCTATTGGTTTGGTTATAATTTTATCTTTATGTGTTAAAATTTCAATCCTTTTCCTTGAACTTTTGATTTGTATTTTATTAGCTAGTACTTTACTAATATTGTTATCAAAGTGGTATAACTTGAGATGTAATTTACACAATTACTTATCTGAAATAATTTGATTAACTTTCTTAATTTTATTTTGGTATTCTTTAATTTGTGCTAAGATTTCCATTTCCAGTTTAATATTTAATATTATTTTTTATTTCTAATTTGTTAAGTTCTATATATAGTTGTCTAAGAGAAGTAGCCCTCTAGTATGCACCTTTTGTGAGCAATATAATGTAGATTTCTCATTATTTTCATAAAATCTTGTTATTTCCACTAGCAATTGCATTTTCAGTTTTTCATCTTCTAATAAACTGTTGTCTAATTTCCACCTAGGTCTTATTTTAGATTCAAAACCACATTTCATATTCAATAGGATAAAAGCATGGTCAGACATCACTATTGCTCCGATTTTGACTTCTATGATGTTATTTATGGCCTCCTTATCAACTAAAAAGTTATCAATCCTAGTGTTTTCAGAAATAGTTTTTCTTTTTGATCTGTATTAGAGTCACGACTTGGGTGTTTACTTGATTTCCTATCTAAATTAGTGTTAAGAACCATATTAAAGTTGCTACATATTATTATTTTACCGTGGACATATGTCTTCATCATTTAAAACATTATTGAGAAAACTGTTCTGTTTAACATTTGGGTGATAAAGATTCAATAATGTAAAATATTTGTTACGAATCTTGCCTACCCACAATATGAACCTTCCATTTGCATCATATTTCACCATTTCTTCAGACATTTTTTGTAAGTTGCGTTATGGATTGTTTTAAAGACATTTGTTGAAAATGTAGGGACTTTATTGTATTGCCAGTGGGTTTCCTGTGTGCAAAAATATCAATATTCTCTCTTTTAAACAAATTTACTATATAATTCTGTTTTACTGGTAAATTTAAACCCTTAGCATTGTAGGTGATAATATTCAAGGTCATTACAACTTTGAGAAAAAAATTCTAAACCTAAAAGTCTTACCACCACACTTTTCCCCATATCCTTCAAGAACTTTGTACAATGGATAATCCAGCTGGGAATCTCCAGAGAATAAAGAGGGGAAGGAAAAAAGGAAAAGAGAAAAAAAAAAAGAAAAAAAAAACACATATCATTTTCTCCATATCGCCCTTTTGTTAAATAATGGGGAGGTCCTATTTTCATATTCCTGCCTGGTAATGCCCCGCAACATGAAGGTGGAAATAAACAAACTTGTAAAGTTTGGATGTCTGGACAAACTAAGGCGAAATCAACTTTATATACCAAAAACAGTTATACAGGACTTATCTTTATAAATGCCAACATTAAAATAGCTGCATTTTAACATTGCATTGTAACATCATCCTTTTAAGGTAACAGCCAGTTTCTCATAATCAAATCAACAACTAGTATGAGAGATAAGAGGTATCCATCCCATGTTTTTTCAAGCTATGTTCTTTAATCCCCTATTTCATTTTCTCTTTTACTATCATTCCACCTCCCCTCAATTTTTTCTGTTAATTTTATCTCTAATCTTTTTATTACTAAAACTTATGATTGCCTATTATTATTATAGTTTATTTATAACACTCCGACATATTCTGTAGCGCTGAACCTATCACCGCTCGAACCCATATTAATTCTTCAGATCAAAGGAAGGTAATAAAGTACAGAAATATTTGTTAGTTTACCTTTCAATTTTCCTTTCTTTTCATTTTCTTTCTTCTTTTTTAGCTTACACAACATCTTTCCCACCTTCTTTGCTGTTACTCTTCCCCTTAATTATGGTCTAATTCATCTAACCTAAATAGTGCAAATGTTAAAGTGCAAGTTAGTCTATCTTTCTTCATTGTTCCTTTTCTTTCCACCTTAAACTGAGTTTAAAGAATACATATCCCTTTTGCACTTCACTTTCTCTACGCTCATCAAAGAGCAATATATTGATCATTGAAGTGTAAACATCTCTCCTCTCCAAGGAACTACAAAAGTGCTCTAGTGACAACATTATCTCTTATAAGTAGAAATAATTTCCTTTTTCTTCCCCTCCCAAAAAAAGGACTTCTTTCTACCTTTAGTGTTTTCTTTCTTTTCCTAGTGTATCTTTATTAAATTCCACACTCACTATACTTCAAAAAGTAAAACTTTTTACATTGTGATGCTTTAGTTTTAAAACAACAAACTGTATCTTCTCTTTACTAAAGTGACAAAGTGCAAACATACTCCTCACTCCTTTTCTTTGTTATTTTCTTCCCCTTCCTCCCTTTTTTCCTTTCATCCCTTGTGCCTCCTGTGTATAATGTTAAGTGCAAACATGTTTTTCTTTCTCACTCCTACCTCTTTTACCTATTTCTTTTTTTCTCCTCCTTTAAAGTGTTTTTATTTCTTAGATATTCTTAATACTTTTTCCTTAATCAATATCTTTGTTTTTAATTCTTTAATATTATCAACCTAATTGTGTGTGGTCTAAATTCTAAATCTTCTCGTGATAAGCCCACAAGAGAAGTACATTCCTTAAGCTACTAAAGTGTTATAGTGCAAAAAGTGTCTTTTCTTAAAAATAAATATATTTCACTCTCCACTTGCAAGAAAGAAAAAAAAAAAGGGGGAACTATGTAAACTTTACCACTGTCAATTTTTAAAGGCAAAGTCTTATTAGGCTTAAATAGTAATTATCACCTGTTTTTTCCCCTAAGAAGTTAGGCGTCTTTAATGGTTCAATTTTTTTACACTTTTTTTAACCATTTGCCATTTTTGTATGAATGTTCCTTCTTTGAAAGCATTACCCCTTGTTCTTTCTTTGGGAACAATTTGCCACTAAGAGAACAATCATTCCCCTTCCTCAATAGAAGATGCAAAGTTTGGTTGGAAAACTCCATCTATACAAGATTGAGTTATCCCTCAAAATACCAGTAATCTCTTTAAGTTCTCTACGCTTACTCTTTGTCTCTCCTGAAATATCAGAACAAATCTGAAGCTTATCATATGCAATTTGAAATGCTTTTCTTTCAAAAACTAATTTCATTAGATGCTCTTTAAATGCTAACTAATGGATCTTAACAATAACATCTATTGGTACATTTGCATTTATGTTTCTGGGAAGGGGCATTAGATAAATCATATAAATTACTTCCTCTTTCACAAGGTCCTGATTAGTAATGACTGTTTTGACTACTCTCTAGATCTTGAATAGCTTTAGTGTGGGAAGATAATACGGAGGTGTTTTTGGCTATTTTCTGTAACAGTACACCTTTAATTGCTTCTTGAAATTCTTTGAACAAAAGTTTGATGTTAGCAAGAGTTAGTCTTTCTTCCCCTATCTCATCCTTGCCAAGCATTTTATTTACCAATATATCCTCTTCCACTACTGTTTGCATAGTTGAAGTCTCTAATTGTGAAATAGAAGAGACATCTAATTGATTTGTGTCTTTGCCTGAAGTTTTATAGGTTGTGGAAAAAAAATCTTTCTGTTGTTCTAACCAGGTTTTTCTTTTCCTTTGGTTTACTTTTCACCAAGGAATTTTCTCTATTTCTCATTTTTGTAACTTTATTGTATTTGTAGTGAAACTCTATGACAATACCAAACCAAAAGGTCGAAATTTAGAAGGGACTAGCTTTATCTCTCTCTTTTATTCCTCTTTTGTTTAATTTTCCCTTTACTTTCAGTATTTTTCTCCCACACCAAATCTTTACATGCAGTATTATCAGAATGAAAAAACAATCTTTCCCTCTACACCTTTAAAACATTTTCTTTTTCTCCCTCTTTCTTTCCCTCCCTTTCTCCGTTCCCATTTTCTTCCACTCGAGTGCCAAGGGGAACAATACAACCATAAACTTGCGTATAAAAATTAAAATAAATATGAAATTATACAGAATCCCCAAAGGGGACAGATACATTTTTGTGATAAATTACTTACTTTTTAAGGATTGTGTCAAACATTTTTCTTCAGAGAAGTGTCATACATAGCACCACAAGCTTAATGAGGATGCAATCATTTATGTTTTTAACAGGCCCACAATTAGCTCTTCAAAGTTAATGACCCTGCTTTTGGGCCTCATTAAATTATCCCTCGTAGTTCGCAGTTTTTTTGCTGTTTGTGAGGACCGAATCCCTCACAGCCTGCTTTGCGAGATGAAAAATGGCAGAGAATAGGCTCCGAGAGAGCTACGGAGTCACATGCAGTCTTAAACCTATGAGGTGAATCTCGCACCTAAGAAGAATCCCTACGGGCACAAAAATTGCTAGCAAGGGATCCTAAAGCCTCTACGTGCTGCCTCAGAACAGCCCAAAACAGCCGTGTGAGGCTCCCACCTGCTCCCTATACACATACCCTGTCACTCATGGGGGTCAATACAGACCCACATAAGCACTTAATTAACCCTATAAGCCTCTATTTAACCCCATCAGTCCCTCAAGGACCATCATGACACTAACTACCAACACTACATTATAACCCCCAATAAACCATTACATCTAAACTAACCCCCCCTCTACATTAATCTATTAACACTTACACTACCTACCCCCAATAACCCCCCACCACTATAATTACAGAAAATAAAAAAACCTAAGTCACCAAAAATAAAAACATCTACATTACAGAAAATAAAAAAATACATTACAACCTCCCCCACTACAGAAAAAAAAAAAATTACACACCTGAAAAGGAAAGACAGACATACACAATACAATACATACATACAATACATTACATACAATACAATACATTACAATACATACAATACATTACATACAATACAATACATACTGTACAATACAAATAAAATAGAATACCCCCTATCTATCTAACATACATTCTATTTAATATACAATACATTCTAACTATATAAATACGTCCCCCTATCTGTCTAATATACAATACACCCTAACTACATCCAGACACCCTAATTCTAAGCTAATATAAAATAATTAAGACCACTTACCTTTGTAGATGTCCCTTCAGATCACCAACCTAGGGGTAAAACAAAAAACAAAAAAATAGTGCAACACATAAACATTATACACATTCTAAATATTCTACTGACCTTTCCAGCATGTCCCCGTCCTTCTTCTTTTCTTCTCCGGCGCGGCCCTTCTTAAAAAAACACAATACATTACTACAATATACAGACACAAAATAAAATAAAATAAACATATAAACATATAAATATACATTCAACTTACCTCCCCGCGATGTTCCCGGCCTCCTCCTCTTCAGCCTTGGCTTGGCCATTGAACCATCCGCGCTCTAAAAAATAAAAATACAAAAACGAACGGAGGTCTGCACTCGCAGACCTCCCTGACGCTAATGAGCCTCCTAGAGACTTTTCCGGAAGGAAATTGGCAATGGTGGCTTCTGTTCGGCTGAAAAAGTTGTCTATCAAATTTCAGCCAATCAGAAGGCATCAATGTGTGAGCCAATCAGGATGGGATACACCCCAAAACCCACCCTGATTGGGAACCGTCAATTTTTATTTAGACCAATCACAAGGCGCAGATGCCTTCAGCCAATCACAATGGGATACACCCCTGCGGAGTGATTGGCTGAAGACAACTGCGCCTTCTCATTGGCTGTTGTCAATGTCAGTCAGTATTACCTATGGCGCTCATTGCGTGGCTCGCAGTGAGCACTTTCGAAGCTCATTGAGAGCCTTTCCTCGTGCCTGGCGTTGTTTAGCCTCATTTTGATCCCGTTTGAGAATTTTTACGTTTTTTCCGCCACCATTGTTTTTTTCGCTTAGACGTTTTTCAATCAACAAAAAATGCCAAATATGGCTCAAATTTGCTTGCAACCTCACTCACAGGCTTCCTGGCTCTCCCCCTGTGTTGTGTGTGAGTGTGTAAACTGTTGCATGCCTCTCGATCAGCGGGGAAGTGCGAAGTGTTTCATCAGTGATTCCAACCATTGACATAAGCGCATTTTGTGCTCATGTTTTAAAGTCTTGCAGGGCTTGCGATGAGCATTTTTGGTGCTCCTCACATGCTTCATTGCAGCCACTGTCATTTGTAAAGTCGTGCTAGTGAGCCCTTCAATGAGCGCCTTTGGTGCTCATTGCAGCCTCTAAGTACCACGGGCCTTGCGATGAACACCTGCGCCGCTCATTGCAGCCTCTAAGTCCAGTGGGCCTTCGGCGCTCATTGCACATGCTCCAGGGCGTAATTTTCAACATTGCGTGACGACATCTTGCTGTACGACATCTATTATATGTGATGTGTATGTATATTTATGTGTTATCAGTTAATATGTGTTTTGATGGATTAAGTGTGAAATAAGTATTTAGGAAACAGAAATCAATAAAACCGCAATAACCTACTCTCCAAAATCGCCTACTCTCACTCTCCAAGATCAAAAAACCTCCTGCTTGCTAATTTGTTAAAATCTATAACAAAGTCAATGCAGCTTGCAGTTTTATTATCTCTCCCTGTCAATCACTGATCTGTTAGGATATTTTCTATTGGCTCCTAGGGCTATGGCACACACGTAAATTGTGGAATTGGTTTCATAATGCGAGTGTCATATAACCATGCCCCCGTAAAGCTTACAAGCACAGGCAAAGTTTACAAGTTTTTGGCTTAAGGTTGGAATTTGCAAGATTTTGGCAATAGAATGCATCTAAACATTTAAAGAAAAAAACACCAGCAGCAAAAATTACTGGTTAGAGGCATTTGTGGGCTTCTAATAGAATAGGGCTCTATGTCTTCTATGTAATTTACCCTAACAGAAAATGTTTTATCTAAAATTCTCCCTAACTCAATTTGTTGCGCGTTGTACAAGTTGACGGAATTGACTCTGAACATTGTATATGGTGAAAACTCTTGTGATATAATTTCTGTTAGAAAAACGTTTTGATTTGTAGGTATATCTTATAAATGTTCATGAAGAGTGAGGTAGCAGTGAATGTCCTATATTCCAGATGAATGATCACAGTATTGCAGTATAAAGTGATAACTTTTTTATTGGACAAGCATTTTACAAGCAGTATTGCTTCTGGCTTGCTAAAGAGAGGTGCACTAGTCTTGCTAATTTACAACACATAGAAACCACAAATGAAAAATATTGCATAATGACATATCACTCACTATATAGCATACCAAGTACATGCATAGTGAGGGTTTACCACATACAATTTCCCATTAAACACCCATTACTAATAAATATTAAAAGTGAGGTCATCCATCACATTAGACTGGATAATCTAACATTAGTGCCTGCAAAGATTTGTGACCCTCAAGTACATATAATAAATATAAATGTGAGTTCTCCTGGGACCCCATCAATAACCAGGGGCCATTAGGACCCCTTTCTTCCATCCCCTGATGTTGGGGCACTTTCCTAGGCTATCCCTACCCTTTAATAGCCCATGTAGGCTGAGAGAGACTATCACCCCACCTTCTTACACTAATGTTTCCGTATTCCCTACATGAGAGCCTATACAGACCTTAACCTTGGTCCTTAACCACTACTCCCATTGGATCCATAAGGACTGCAATGATAACACAACCTACCCCTTTGGTGGATCCTATGGACCCCAGTTGTCCCTAGGCTCTATTACCCATGGAAGTCTATAGGAACCCACATGGGTCTGAAACCCAGCCCCTAGCCATGTGGGTCCATATGGACCCCCATGGGCCATAAACTAGTATTACATTAAAATAATGAAGTACTATTTAAAGAGAAACTGATAGTCAATTGGAATATAGTATACTCATATATTTATCCATCTCTGATTGGTTAATGGATCAGTCAATTAGAGAAAGAAATATACCCTCTATTAATAGCCCCCCCTCCCCCCAAAGCACTAAGAGGGTGAGGAAAGGGGACCTAATGTATAGGCAGAGGGAACATAAATCAGGTTTGCAAGCCATATGAGTACCACATACACATATTGTGGTTATATTTTTTCAGTCATTCTGTTGTTGGGTTTCTATTTTTCTGTGCTCAGCCACAAAATAGAGACAAAATCGAGATTTTCTTAGTTAATCTTATTCATGCTCTTTTTATATAGTGTTTTTTTTTATTTGTTCTTATTAACCATGGACCTCAAGAGTCAGGAAAGGAAACAGCTCCAAGGCAAAAACTATATTCTTAGTGCTTTTCATCCCTCTATCTCTGATCTTGACAGTGATATATTATTTATTAAACATACTCCTTATCAAAAAAGCATAAAAGAAAAACCATTCTGAGGCATAATCAATAAAATATAAGATTTAAGATGCTATTGACCATAATATGTACAATAATGCTTTAGGTGTTCTGATGGCATAGCTTATATTTCCCTGTACATGTTTTGGAAGCTTGATTGTAACATATAAAAGTACATACTCCTAAGTACTAAACACATGCAGATTGTTAAATGGACACAGAAAGTATTTATTTGAAAGCATAATGGATCAATAATAATAATAATAATAATAATTGTATCACAGAATGATGTGAAGGAATACTAATGTTGAGAAATTAAGGCCATATGTACTAAAAATGTAAATGTTATAGGACTGTTTGAAATATTTATTCTTCGTACCAATGGGCCTCATTCAAATGCGATTTGGCCAATTGAATAGCGCTCTATATAAACCCATAGCATGTTTTTTTACAGAAGTTTTTAGTTAGTGAAGACCATGGGGCCTCATTCTATTAAGGGCCGTAAAATGGCCGCAAAACTGCAATTCCTTGCGGCCAGTTTACGGCCCTGCGTAGCGCTAAGGCTAGGCTGCTATTCAAATGGACGGCGCCAAAAGGAGGTCCCCCTTACGGACGGCCCACAAACTATGCAATCAGCTGCAAGCATTTCCAGAGCGCCCGAGAATCGTGTTTCAAGGCCGCAAAGCCGGAAAACTGGAAATGCAAATATAAATTCAAGACAGCACTGTAAAGCACTGTAAATGCTAGGCATCATAATGGGGGATATGAGGATTAATAGGAACACCCTCTCAAGCTTGCACATTGCCCAAATCCAATATTTCATTTCAGGTTTATTTTCCACCCCAAGTCCCGCGGGCTTCAATAACCTCAAAGCCAGTAAATCGTTGTTAAAACCCGTGCGGGTTCGGAGGTTGAAGGCCGCAAACCCAAAGCATTGTAGAAGCAAATATATGTTCAATCTAGCACTGTACAGCACTGTACAGGATGGGGTACACAATGGGGGACATGAGGATTAATAGCAAAACAGTCTCAAACTTGCATGTTGCCAAATTATAATCTCTGATTTTAGGTTTAATTTTCGGCCAAAGTCCCACGGGCTTCAATGATCTCCAAGCCCGTAGCTTGTTATTCAAGTCCGTACGGGCTTGGTGGGTGGTTGACCTCCAAGCCCATGGGACTTGCATGATAGATAGAACACAAAGATTGAACATGAAATTACATTTCTTTATTTGCATATTTGAGAGTAGGGGAATGTTGAGCTATTAATTCTAAGACCAAACATCACTTTCACTTTTAATAAAAGTACAGGAAGGCTTTTTTATTTGCTTATGAAGTGCTACAATTTGTAAGTAAGCCCTTTGCGACACCTCTGTGGCCCAAGTAACCTGTGGGTCTATTTTACCCATTTACGGACTTGACGGAGGCTAATCCCGCAGCCGTTGCGGGTCTGATGTGCTCCTAAGCCCGTGGGACTCTGGACATGGAAATTGAACATGAATTACAAAAAAAAGATTTGCAGATTTGAGTGTAGGGGAATTTTGTGCTATGAATTCTAACACCTACAATCACTTTCACATCTCATCGAACTACAGGACGGCTTTTTATGTGCTTAATTGCTGCTACGATTTGTAAGTAAGAGCCTTGCGGGACCTTTTTGGTGTAAGTAAGCTGCGGCTCGGTTTTAGCGAATTATGGCCTTGACGGAAGGGTTCGCGTAGCATTTAAATAGGGCCTGGGCTTTCTTGTGGTCTCAAAATATCAAAGGCAGCGTAAGATTAAAGTCTTTCCCAGCGGCAGGGGTGGCCGTAAGGGATAACAGGGTGCCGGCCGCAAGCCGAACGGAGCCCGCAGCCACAAGGGAATAGAATAGGCAAGTAGCTTCAAACTAGTAGCTTCAAAATAGCTAAAAACTTCAGTAAAAAAACAATATGCTCTGGGCCTTATTCAAATCCGATTTAGCCAATTGAATGGGGCTCTATATAAGCACATAGCTTTTTTTTTTTACAGAAGTGTTTAGTTAGTGAAGATCTTGCTTTTGAATAGAAGTTCACTAACTAAAGACTTCTGTAAAAAAAACTTCTCTGTGCTTATATAGAACCCCATTCAATTGGCCAAATCCCATTTGAATGAGGCCCTATACCCCATAATATTACAAACATGGCATCACTCTCCTGAAATGACATGAGGGAGTTAAAATGAATTTGATACGTACCTGAATGGACAGCATTACATGTAGCAAACTATTTAAACTGTCTCATTCTTAGGTCTGTCTTTTACACTCTTTTAACTTCTTTTTACATTTTCAATTGTACAGTGAATCTTCAAACTTGAATCACCTGTTTGTTTGTTTTTGTTAAGAAATAACTGTTACAGAATACAAGCTAGAAATAAACTTAGTGATTTCATAACTACAAATTTTCCTTGTAATGTAGTCTTACAAAATTATTGAAAAACATGAAATGCATCAGTTTCTAGAGGAAAAGAGAAGTAACGAAAACAGAGTTGACAAACAAGCATAAGTATGCATGAATGAAAATTGCGGCAACTGAAATTTCACACGCATAACACTTTATTATACTATTATAGAAATAAGTAATGCCATAAAAATAGATTATTTTTTAAAAACTAGAAAAATGATTTTATGCTTTTAAATTGTACTATTTGGAGAAACACATTTTTATGCTGTAGGGGGAATTAGAGACCATATAGTCCATATAGGAAACTTGTATTTTTGAATAATGGCTCATTAATTTTTGACACTGAAAGTTGTTACCATGAATTAGGTCATCAATCTACAATAGCAGACCTTGCTCAAGAGAGGAAAGTATGTTTCTTTCTGTGAAACAGTTCAAGACAATAATATTTTGGCCTTGGGACAATGCCATCAAAAAAACAAACAAAAAAAACCCAATGTAACTACATGCTGCAAATTAAATATAAGAATTCTAATACTATGCTAATTGGATATGCGTATTGAGGGTTTACCATGAGGGTTTACCACATTCAATTTCCCATTAAACACCCATTACTAATGAATAATAAAAGTGTGAATATACATCATATTAATTAGACCATATTATCTAACGCTAGTGCCCACAAAGATTTGTGACCATCAAATATATATGTCAAATATAAGACTGAGGTCCCCTGGGACCCCCTCGATAACCAGCTAATCCGATATGTAGCTGCGTTACTGTGGGAGCTTTTTTAGAATAAACTATGTATCAGCCCAATCTACTACAAAGCTGTCCATAAACTAGGGTGCATGTACCCAGCCACTACTCCTGTTGTCCCTAAAACCCTACAGTCCCCATGCAGCCTGCTGGAAGAGGCACTGAGCTGTCAGCTCAGTAGTCTCCACAGCAGTTCTGCAATAAAATGCAAAGCCCCCACTCCCATCTATCTATATAAACCACCTACCAGGGCAGGGATTTAAAAAATCAAATTACATCAACAGAGAGATTAAGACCCCACTACCGATCACCCCATTGAGCCCAGGGAACCCCAGTGGTTCCCCCCATGTTATTGTTATTGCTATATAAACCCTCATGGAATCCTAAATCTAACCACCGTGGTGGGGCTCTCATGATACCCTAAGTAAAAGAACTAAACCCAAAACCAAACAAAAATAAAAAGTCACTTTCAAAGAAAATAAATAACATTACAAATACTATCACTACACTACAAAAAAAAAAAAAAACATAAATTACAAAAAATAAAATAACTAAACAACTAAAAATAATAAAAATAGCTTACGCAAAAAGAATTGTGAAAAATAAATAAGAATTAAATAAATAAAATAAAATAAATACATCTCATAAATTAAAAAATAAAATTACACCTCTATAGAGAAAAATCCAAACTTACAAAGCCTGAATGCCCATCCAGCGATGATCAGCGATGCCCTGGTCCTCAGTCTTCTGTCCTGTATCAAACGGGATATCCATCTAAATTGAAGAATCCAGTCTTCTTCCATCTTGATAAAAGCCATCAATCTTCAATCTTCTAGGCCTTGGCCAAGGGCCATCCACCAAAAAATCCACTTTTCCATGCTTTTGGGTTTCAAATAGATTTTTTATGGCTTCTGATTGGCTGAAATATGTATCAATCAGAATAGATTTTTTAATGTCACCCT
This sequence comes from Discoglossus pictus, assembly GCA_027410445.1. Lineage (NCBI taxonomy): Eukaryota > Metazoa > Chordata > Amphibia > Anura > Alytidae > Discoglossus > Discoglossus pictus. The sequence continues at coordinate 303,207,469 of CM050166.1, read as the reverse complement.
TCGCCGACTGACAGACCTCAGTGGCAAGGGTATTTATTGGAGCCACAGAGGCCCTTTAAGCTTATAAGGAGCCAGAAGGAATGGGGATTAAATTTAGATGCATATATCATTATGATATGTATGATAAATATCTTAGACTTAGATGTCATAGAGTTCCTTATAGGACCTCCATGGCATATTAGTTTATATTAGGTCCTGTAAGGACCTCCATTGCATTGAGACACTAGGGGCCACATTCTATTGATGGCTGTAGGAACTGCATGGCCACAAGGGATGGCTGCAAGCTACTTAGCTATTCTATTCCCTTGCGACCGAGGGCTGTGGTTTTCCCATGTGGCCACCCCTTCGCCAAGCCCGCAAAACGGCCAAAAATGGCAGCAGCTTACTTCCACCCTGGAGCCGTCGCAAGGGCTGGGAAGCCCTTGCGGCTGCTCCATTAAGCCTCTGCTGGCTGCAGGGGTCCAGATCGAGACCCCTGCAGTGTCCCCACAGTGTCCCTACGTCAACCCTATAATGCAGGGGTCCGAATGGGACCCCTGCCGGGTGCACACATTAACCCTATCATGCTGGAGTCCCCATTGGGACCACTGCAATGTGCACACATTAACTCTTGCTGCAGGGGTCCAATTGGGACCCCTGCAGGCTCCCCACATTAACCCCTTGCTGTAGGGGTCCCAATAGGGACTTCTGCAGGCTCCCCACAATAACCCCTTGCCTTGCTGCAGAGTGTCACCGATCGCGACCCTCGCAGCATCTACAGGATGTCAAATTTCCAGCCACCAGCTTGAAATCAAAATTCAAGCACAGGGAATTGCGGGGTTTGAATTTCCAGCTGTGGGTCCTTAAAGAGCCTGTGGCACACTAATGGTTACCCCCAATCCGCGGGGGTACTATAAGAACCCCCCCGGCACCTAAAATTAACCCTATCACTCATGGGGGTCAATATAGACCAGCATGAGGCTAAAATTAACCCCTAGGTCCAATAGGGGCCTATATCTACAAGTGCCACGAGGGACCCCCATAAGTGATGGGGTTAAATAGGCCCAGTTAATGTTATTAGGTCCAGCTAGGGTTAAATAGGCCCAGTTAGGGCTTGATAGGCCCAGTTAGGGTTATTAGGTCCAGTTAGGTTTAAATAGGCATAGTTAGGGTTATTAGGTACAGTTAGGCTTAAATAGGCCCAGTTAGGGTTAAATAGACCCAGTTAGGGTTAGATAGACCCAGTTAAGGTGAAATAGGTTTAGAGGGCTTAAATTGATCCAGTTAGGTTTAAATAGGCATAGTTAGGGTTAGATGGCCCAGTTAGGGTTACATAGGTCTAGATGGGTTAAATAGGCCCAGTTAGGGTTAAATAGGTACGGTTAGGGTTAAATAGGCCTAATTAGGGTTAAATTGGTCTTGAGGGGTTAAATAGGCCCAGTTAGGGTTATTAGGTACAGTTAGGCTTAAATTGGCCCAGTTAGGGTTAAATAGGCCCAGTTAGGGTTAAATAGGCTGAGTTAATTTTAGGTGCTGGGGGGTGTACTTATAGTACCCCGTGACAGGGGTTAATTTTTTATTTCTGGCGGGTCCTTTAAGGACCGTTAAGGTACTCTTAGGACCTGCGCTGGGTGCGCAATTTGAATTTTTAATGCTGCAGGGGTTTATGTGGGGACCCTCCAGAGGTCCCGATGGGGATCCACAGCATCGGGGGGGGTTAATGTTAGTTGCCATGGGGGTTCTTACCGTACCCCTGCGGCTTGGGGTAATCATTAGTGTGCCGCAGTCCCTTTAAGGAGTCGCGGCAGGAGATTTGAATCCATGCCCGTACTCAGACGTGCTTGGATATTTTTAGGGGTTAATAGATATTCAATGCAGCACTGTACAGTGCTGTAATTGATAGGGGATACATTGGGGGACATGAGGGTGACATGTAGTACATTGGCTAGCTGGCACATCACCACTAGCCAATACTGTCATTTGTGGCCACAAGTCTTGGAGAACAGGTTACTGCCTTGGGGGTCATCCAAGCCTGTAGTCCCTCCAAGGCAACAACTCGATCTCCAAGCCCGGTGGACTGGGGCCACAAATTGCAGTACTGGCTAGCGCTGATGTGCCAGCAAGCCAATGTACTACATGTCATTCTCATGTCCTCCAATGTGTACTCTATCAATTAAAGCAGTGTACAGTGCTGCATTGAATTTATTTTCCACTTTTTAGATTGGCAGGCTTGAACTCTGATCTGCTGGCTAATGCCCGCCAAAAGCTATCGGCCGATTGCATGGCTTGCGATGGGCCATAGGAAGGGGTGTGCTTTGGTCCCTTTAATTTGAATAGCAGTGTAGAAGTAGGGCTACAAGGGGCCGCAGCACCCTCGCATGGAATCACAGCTTTACGGCCATTTTACGTCCATTAACAGAATGAGGCCCTAGGTTATTAGTTAGATGCCTCACGGTCTATAAGGGACTTGCGTGGTAGGGGTTAAGTTTTAGCTGCTACAGAGGTTTAAAGGGTTAAAAATAGTTGCCACGGGGATCTATATAGGTTAAGTAGGTATCTGGGGTTAACGGCAGGAAATCATGTGGGTTCCCTTCTATGCTTGGGAGGAGAGAATCCCTAGGGTTTCACCATTTAACATACTTTAAATGCGGGAATCCTGTGGATCCCTGGGCTCATTGGGCTGGGCTACTGGAGGGATCTCATGGGTTGACGATGTATAGTGTTTGGGGTTTATGTCAGTAACACCTTAATTGTGTCTGATAAATCAAGACTCATAACCAACTCAGTTGAGGTGTTGGACTGATCATAGCTCAAGAACTGATGCCTGAATAGATTTCAGAGATATTTATATGCCTCTTCGAGTGGTCTGGCGTTCATGTAGGATGGGGGAGGAAAAAAGGGCTCACACATCGTCAGTAACTTGCGTGACACACCGATATATACGATTGGCTTGGCTTAGAGAGAAATTTGATCTGACAGCTGGTCCTTTGCCAATAAAGCTCATTTTCCTATATTCATTGCTCACTTTTAAGCAGTGCTGAATTTTTTCCTGTGATCGATAGGCTGGCAAGCTACACACACAAACCCTACAGACTTGCCAGTAAAAGTGAATAATTGAAGTTAGAAACTGATGCTGTCTTGAGCAATATATTCTTAAGACATTAGAATTAGAAATCTTACAGTAAATATTGATGCATTTTAACAGCATGTTTAAGACAAATACAGATCTACAATGTATATAATGAAAGAATATACTTCAGCACTTTTGTGACATTACCATTAAATCGCATAGCTCTGTTTGTACATAATCACAAACAAATAATGGTAAGAGAAGAAAATAGTAATCAGGAGATTAATCTTGTAACCAAAATGTTTTATTGTGGTGGGTGTTTTGCTCTCCATTTGACTGGATTTCACCGGATTAGCCCACCAAGGAGACTAGAGCTCTTCTTTTATGGTTATGCCACCTTTACGCACCCTTTAACTGAAGACTGACCAACCACCTGGTAAATCTTTATTCATGGCTTGGTGCAAAGTTAAATATTTTTTTTTTTAACCATTCATTTTTTATTGGTCACATCTGACAGGAATAAAGAAAGAGAATCAACATTATATCAGTATGCCCTGATTCGCAGATCGGGCTGTTTCCATCTATTTCACAATTTGCAATATGAAGTAGATTCTAATTCAGTGTATTAAAAAATTGTCATAAGAGCCTAACGTACAGTAGTCATATTCCATTTAAATTTTCATATAGAGTTTGTGACCTTCACACCTCTTTTTCCTTTTTCTGTTCCCTTTTTCCTTACTTGTCCCCGCTAGCTAGATTAGTTTTTTGGAGCCTTCATGATCCTCTTTTTTTTATTCATATTCCTGAAGCTCCTTGAATTGTCAGGACCTCACCGTCCCCCTCCCCTCTTTTCCCTTTAAGAACAAATTAAACTTGAATTAAATCTTCAACCGTAACTAAACTACTGGCAGCCTTCAGTTATCCTGAGAAATCCGACTTCCACCCTTCTATGTCGGTTTCCCCACTATTATCTTACCTCTTTGGTGCAAGAAATTCTTGGGTGTTCCTCAGTCCAGCTTCCCGGTCCTCACCTTCCCCTCACTCCCTTTCTCTCCCCGGGACATCAGACCCCTCCAAGTTATCGTTGTTGTCCCTGAAAAGTGACCCAGGGCTCCCAAATTGCTAAATATTTGTCCATAGTGTCTGCAAGTGCATGAGATATTCTTTCGTATATCATGATTTGATTTAATTTACTGGTTATCTCTAATGGTTCTATATGTTCTGCTTTCCATCTTTTAGCTATGCAGTTTTTAGTTGCCAAACATATAAACTGCATCATTTTGTTTTGTGTAGGCGTTAGGGCTTCCAATCCTAGTCCCAGCAAACATACCTCCATCTGAGCTTCTAGATCCCTTTGAAAGATAATGGATGCTAAACGTGTACATTCTTGCCACATCCTTTGGACTTTAGAGCAATTCCACCACATGTGTATGAAAGTGCCTCTTAGACTGCATCCTCTATAGCAATTAGGATTTTGCCCCCCATTCCATTTAGCAATCCGGTCCGGGGTTATATAAGCTCTATGTAAAATCTTTATGGATGTCTCTAGTAAGCTGTAATTTAGCGAGCCCCTAGTCAATTCCCTCCAGGATCTTTTCCATTGTGTTATTTCCCAGGTATGTCCTAAATCTTTCTCCCAATCCTTCATGAATTTATCCTTGGGGTCTATTTTTGGTTTATTAAATTCTGAATAAAGCATGCCTAATATTCCTCTTGTTAAAGGCGCTGTGCTACATAATTTTGAGAACCAAGTATGTTTCGGGATTCCCCATTGTTTAACTAGGGAGTTCGCCAAATGACTCATCCTACAGAAGTTATAATGCTCCTCCAGTGGGAGATTATGTTTATCCTTTAGACTTTCATAGGAGAGAGAGCCCCCTTCTGTTACCCAGTTTCCAATTTTAACTAGGTCTCTTGATGCCCACCATTCCTTTGAATGGTTAGATAGGGGGATCCGAAATTCCGGGTGCGGTATTAGGGGAGTCAGGGGAGAAAGCCTCCCCAGGATCCCATGGTTTGTTTGAGCCCATCTGCAGCACTGTAATGACAACCTGATTATCGGGTTCTGTAGCCGTCTCAGTGCCCTTAATGGATCTTTTAACCAGATTACTTGTTCCCAGGTATAAGGTCGCAATTCCTGATCCTCTATATAGACCCAGCTTGGTGTATGATCCCGAGAGTGAATCCTGGGGATAACTGCCAATTGAGCTGCGCAGTAATATTGGATGAGATTAGGGCACGATAGGCCCCCCCATTTTTTGTGTCTAGTCATTATTTGTTTCGCTATTCTATGCGGTTTGTATTGCCAAATGTATTGAAAAATTACTTTTTGGAATTGTCTTAGTTCTTTTTCCGGGCATCTAACTGGCAGGGATCGAAACAAATAGAGAATTTTCGGTAACAGATTCATTTTTATGGAATGTATACGTCCTAGCCAAGATAATTTGAGTTTAGACCATGAGTTCATGTCGTTTTTTAATTGTTTGATAAGAGGATCATAGTTGAATTTATAGAGATCCCCTAGTTTTCTTGTAAGATTGATCCCTAGGTATCTAATATGGGTTTTAGGCCAGGTGAACCTATAATTTTCTCTCAGGAAAGTCTCTTCTCCCTGGGTTAAGTTCAAAGCCAGCACCTCTGTCTTGGACGTTTTTAATTTAAGGCCTGAGATTGAACTAAAGCTATTAAGTATTTCAAATAAAGCCGGGATCGAGGATATAGGGTTGGTGAGAGTACAGAGAACATCATCCGCGAACCAGCTACTTTTAAACTGAGTTGAGCCTGCCTGTATTCCTTTTACTCGGGCAGAAGCCCTGATCCTCTGGGCCAGAGGTTCCACAACCAGGGCAAACAGTAGCGGAGAGAGTGGGCAGCCTTGTCTTGTTCCTCTCTGTATATCTATAATTTCATTGTTCTGGCCTGGCATTTTAATTTCCGCCTTTGATTTTTTATAAAGTGTTCGAAGCAGGTTTACAAATGTGTTTGAGAAGCCAAACTTAGCTAGAATTTCCCATAAATAGGACCATTCCACTGTGTCAAAGGCCTTTTCTATATCCAGGGCTAACAAGCATAATGCAGTGCGCTGTTGTTGGGCTATATGGATTAGGTTAGTTACTTTGCGAATATTATCTCCCGCCTGCCTATGGGAAATGAATCCTACCTGGTCTGGATGAACCAGCTTTGGGAGGAATCTTGCTATCCTGTTGGCCATAATCTTTGTTAATAATTTTAAATCAATATTGAGTAGAGATATAGGCCTAAAATTTTTCACTTCTAACCTATCTTTACCCTCTTTTGGGAAAAAAACCAAATTGGCTTGGTTAAATTCCGCTGGTATTGATTTACCTTCCAAAATATAATTAAAAAAGGTGGTTAAGTGTGGGGCTAGGATATGTGAGAAGGTCTTGTAGTATTGTGCCGTGAATCCGTCCGGTCCCGGGGACTTGCCTGCCTTCGCATCTTGTATAGCCTGATTCACTTCTTCTAAAGATATCTTGGAATCAATTATCGCATTTTCCTCTTTAGTTAAACTGGGGAGTTCGCATGAATTTAGGAAGTCCCTTATGGGGATTTCTGTTGCTAATCCTTGGGAGGTATATAGTTTACTATAAAATTTTTTGAATACTTCCTGAATTTTCTTAGGACTAGACGTTATTTGTCCTAGTGTATCTTTTATTTGGTAAATTTTTGATTGGGCTAGTTTATTTTTCAATTTGTTGGCCAGCATGGTGTCTGGTTTATTCGCTCTGGCATAGAACCTCTGGCCCGTAAAACGCAAGGCTCTTTCAGTCTTAGCTGACAAGATGTGGTCTAACTCAACTCTCACCAACTCTATTTGTTGTCTTAATGCTTTCGTTGGGTTTTGTTGATTCATCTTTTCCAACTCTCCAAGTTTTCCCTTTGCTAGCCTCTCTTTTTGATTTTGTTGTTTTTTATGCTGGGCTGCAATTTGTATACAAGTCCCTCTAATGCAGGCTTTATGAGCCAGCCATACCCAATCTGCAGATATTTTCCCAGTTACATTTTCTGTAAAGTATGAGTCTATAGCCACCGCTACTCGGTCTCTCAAGTGAGGTTGGGTTAAGAGCATTTCATTTATTCTCCAGCCTCTGGCTCCCCCCAGGGTCTCCCCTAGTTGAATTTTGAGGCAAACATAAGAGTGGTCTGACCAAGAGCACGGGTATATCTCTACTCCATCAGTTTGGTCAATTAAATTTGTTCCTATCAGGAATGTGTCTATTCTTGAATAAGTTTGATGCACTGTGGAGAAAAATGTATATTCCCTATCTAGGGGGTGGCTCTCTCTCCATATGTCCGTCATTTGTAATCTCCTTAGCTTGGCTTGTATTAGGTCTATTTTCTTGGAAAATTTGTCTTCCATTGAGGTTCCTGTGCGATCTAGGGTTGGCCTAAGCACTAAATTTAAGTCTCCCCCTACGATAATGTGTCCTAAATCTTTGGATTCCAAGTAACGAAGCAGCCGTAAGAGACAGTTGTGAGGGGATGAGTTTGAAGAATATAATGAAATAAGTGTGGTTTTACTATCGTGTATCATGCCTGTCAAAATAATAAAGTTCCCTTCCGAATCAATGGTCTTGTTACCAAGAGTGAATGGAAAGTCCTTGTGTAGTAGGATAGCTGTTCCTGCCTTTCTTGAGGTCTGTGTGGTAGCGAATATATGAGGATAGTTTCCGTGCATATATTTTGGGATATCATTTAATTTGAAGTGAGTTTCCTGGAGGAAGATAACTGACGGGTTATGAGTTTTATATGTTAGGAAGGCTTTCCTTCTCTTAAAGGGTGAGTTGAACCCTCTAACGTTGTGAGTTATAAAAGTGTATCCTACTTTAGCCATCTGTCCCAAGGAGAGAAAAGAGCATAGAGATAGTACTTACTTTTGAAGCCAATAATCCCTGATTTTTTGAGAAAGCTGGACCGAACAAGACCCTCCTTCCCGCACCTCTGAGTTGTAAGATTCGATTCTGTGTCACTGCCAAAAAAAAATATTAACCTAAAAGTGATAACAATATTTTCAACTGAACTAAAACTTTCAACAATTCTGAATATCTTTGTGCTCGTTCCCCAACATCGTTGTAGATGCCTCTTAGTAATTCTGGTCTGAGGAGAGAAAACCTTCCCTGTCTCCGTCATGTCAGTATGAGGAATGCACAGTGTGTAAAGTTACTTTAGGCAATTAAAATGCCCCCCTTTAAACGTCTTTCGCTTAATCTCCATAGGGTCCCACCTTCTAGCTTTTTTATCCTTTTTTTTTTTTTTTTTTTTTTTCCCCTTCCTCTTCCCCTCAGGTAAATTTCTCTTATCTTTAATAATTGCTCATACTCCCAGTTATCTGCTGTTCCTTTCAAACCCTCCTTTCATTAATAGTGTTGTGTATATGGTATCTCTTTTGACTGTCTAGGAGACTAAAAGTTACTCAACCTTATTAACCTTAATCTCAATGGTCTATTCTTCTAAGTAAATGACCCCATGGTTCTAATGGTCTAAATCTCGGGCTTAAAAGATAAAGAATCCTTTAACCTTCTCTACCTCGTTCATATTCCCTGAGAAAGGTCTTTCTTCATAGCATTGCGTACATGGTATACCCATATAATTATTTTAAGATCCAGTGATACTTTAATTTTAGCCTTGCTATTCAGGTCCTTTATAAAAGAGTCTCTATAAGTTTGATAGTCTAAGCCTTGGTATTATGAGGTATCCCAGATTTCTCTGGACAGTCCATATTCCCTAAACCAGGCTTTGATCAAGTCAATGTTTCCCTACTTATATTTTCTGAGGGAGTTCCTCTGTTGTAAGTCCTGCTTTACGCCTTTGTGGAAGCGGGGTGTCTTGCCACTGTCTCTTTGGGCTCCTTCTAGGGGAATCTTGCTGTTGTGAGCCTCCTTCCGTTGTCGTAATTAGCCCCAATTTTTGTAGTATTCGCATACATTCTTCTAAGGTTTTAATAGAATAAGAAGTTCCTTTCACTTGAAACAGGAGTACAAAGGGAAATCCCCATCTGTATGCTATCTTGTGTTGTTGTAAAACTGTCAGCGCCGGTCTCATCTGTCTTCTTCTCAAGAGGGTATTGGGGGCCAAATCTGCATATATCTGTAATACAGAGCCATCTGGGCCCTTAATTTCTCTGCATTTTCTTGCTGCCCCTAGTATAGCGTCTCTAGCCCTCTGACGAAGAAGCCTTATAATTACATCTTTGGGAGTATAAGGAGCTGAGGTAGCCCCCAGGGCCCTATGTGCCCTTTCAATTTCCCATTCTGTCTCTGTAGGTGTTGGGGTCAAAGAGTTAAACGTGGCTTGAATGTAGGCTAAGAGGTCTGTTACTGTTCGGGGTATCCCCCTTAATCTCAAGTTATGTCTCCGACTCCGGTTGTCCATGTCTTCTAATTTTTCTGCCATTTCTGCTATTTGCAAGGAGTGATCAGTCACCGCCGACCCCATCTGGTGTTGAGTTTCTCCCAAGTCATCCACCAAAGTTTCTAGGAGATGGGTCCTTTGACCCAGATCGTGGATCTCTTTCGTGAGTTCTTTTTTGATGCTGTCTAGTTTGCTTTGCATGAGTTCCGCTATCTGCGCCATTGATTTTGCAGAAATGTCCATTGAGGCATTACTACTTTGTTCCATCTCTGATTCAGAAGGCCCTGAATCTGCTGGGTCGTTATCTGGAGTTTGTTTTTGATTGGCGATAGTTGCTTGAAAATGTTCTTTGATGTTTTTGGATTGCTCTGACCGTTTGGGTTTAACCATGATTCCAGTACGGGAGTGAATCTGTATTATCAGTGTCGTAGCTCTTTATCACTATTTATATCTGAAAGCAGTGTTTTAGCCCACAGCGACAGTCTTGATATTGGAGCCCCCTGAGCTTAAATTTCTTATGATTTACTATTTCCACATTATGCAGAAGACCTGGGATACTGTGTGGGACTTGAGGCAGTGGAGCATTTACATATTTAGTCGGTGGGACCCAGGTTTGCGGCTATTTGTTAAGCCATGTTTATATTCTTTTCTGTCAGTTTCTTTTCCCCTCTGTCACCCTCCATTGGGGTTAAATTTTTGATTAGTTGTTATTGACCACTATAGATCAATTCCGTAGGAATTTACGTCTCTGGTTATAAGTGAAGATTCTATTTTTATCCTTTTGTACTGGGTATTTGCACAGATGTGTCTTTGGCGGTTCTGTACCCCGGTCTCTGTGCCCAGGTTTCTAGGGTGATGTGTCAGGGGCCCTCTCCACTTTTTTCCCCTTTGTGGTGCCCTCTGTTGTTCCGCTTACCAAGATGGCGGTTCTTTCCCACGTTTTTAGGCCTTCTTCTCAGAGGGCTGCTTTCACTGGAGGATCGGTAGCTCCTTCACCCTCTGTCCCTTACACTCTGTGCTGCCTTGTTGCAGCCTCAGCCAGTGGGTCTGTCAGGCTGCGTAGGCTGTCCTATGCAAGATGGAGCTTGCTCCTGAGCGCGTCTCTCTCTCCCCCCACTCGGTTGTGCCGGATCAGCTGTGGGGGTTCCAGGAGGCCTCCTCCTTGTTTCGGAAGGGAGGGGACGCACCTCCGTCCTCCGTAGATGGTGCTGTCCTGCCTGAGTGAGGTTCGGGTAGGTAGTGAAGAGTAGGAGGCTATGAGGCTATGGCCCCGTCAGGGCTTCTTCCGTCAGGGTCCCACTAATCCTAGCTTTCTGGGTATTGGGGTGATCCCTATGAGGAGGGGGATCCTCTGCTGTGGTCTAGATCTCCCTAGGGGCTTTCTGTCAGCCACCAGCTGCCCCTAAAGCCACAAAAGCTGCGGAGCTCTAGCTCTGCACGTCTGTTCTTGTGCTGCGCTTGGCCACGCCCCCTGCAAAGTTAATTTTAAGAGCAACTTGCCATTCTGTATCCCAGCAAACCACATATGATCAGAAAGTTTTCTGAGTTTGTTTTTAATAGCACATTTTCCTCTTCAGCATTAAACACTATTAATTTAATCTTAGAATTTACAACTGAGAATATGAACAACCATATATCAATACAGCATTATTAGAGATTTGTTATTTTCATGACAAATATCTCATGTTTTATTGTTACAGATCTTTACAATGTTACATAAAAATTGTTAACATAGAGCCATGAGATATGCTCTTATATTAAAATGCAAATTTATTTTGTAATTGCTTTTTTAATGTAATTTGCTAGGATGAACTATTACAGGTACCGTATTCATCAGCATCATTGTATTAGCAATCAGATGTAAAATGTGAAGATAGAATGGTTTTGTTTGGTCGTTGCTTTGAGGCTGGAATAAACCAGTGTTTTCTTTAAATTCCAGTCTTTGTAGTCAGCTTTTGTGTTTGCTATTGGCCTATGCATGGTAAACAAATTACAGGCTCCGTATTGTTGTTTTTCTAGAAACAAGCCATTCTTTACTGTGCATAAGCACTTAGTTACATCTTCATTAAATGATGACTGTACCCGATAATATAGGAAAAGGCTTTTTAATTTACTAAGATTGAAATTAATTTAATTGCTTTGATTGAAATAGAGGAATTTGTATGCAAGAAAACAGGACTCGTACAATCAGTTTGATTGTTAGTGTGGAATGGATCCTTAAAGGGACACAGTAGTTTTAGACTTCATATATTTGTAAAGTATGTAGAAATTAACAGCCCCATTAAATTAGAAACCTTTAGCGGCATCGGCACACCCCCAAAGGCTGCAGGCTTGAAATTCGGCTGCGTTACAGAGCAATTAAATTGAACCAGTTACGGGCCATAGATGTAAACCTGTAAACCATTCTTGCTCACGTTGGATGTGCGGCCATGAACATGATCAATTAGTCAAACCCAATGACAAATGAGATTGTTATTATTACGTCACTGAAAAATGGAAGTTAGATTTCAAAGCTTTACGGGTTTCAATTACGAGTTTCAATCGGACCAGCATTCCAGAAATAATGCAATATTAATAAATCAGTAAATATGATATTATAGTCCATGCTAGTTCCATTATATATATTAACACATTGATTGCTGGGATCGATATAACACGGAAATTAAACAGAAATCAAATATTTTTTTATTGCAGATTTGTGAGCTTGAGAATATTGTGCTTGCTATTAATTTTAATACCTAACATCACTTTCCCTTTAATTGAAAATACAGTAGTGTGTGTGTATTTGCATTTACAGTGCTACAGATAGGACTTTAACCCCGTTGTGGGTACAATCTAGTAGCCGTTTAGAGTTTGGCTCCATTTGCAGGTTACGCGTTTGAACGCCAGTGGATTCCTAGCACTTTAATAGTGATTTTCAAACGTAACAGTTACAGGCTTGACAGATCAAAGGATTTGTCGCCCCGGATTTAAAATGTTGACATCCTGTTGGGTTTTTCTGCCTGTGACCCGCAGATCATTAGAGGGTTGCTTTACAGGGCTTATTTAATAGCCACATGTCTTGCGGACTAAGTTACGGGCTACGATTTTACACATTGAGGGAATTTAATAGGGCTGTAAGAACACTAACAGATATGTAAGCTGTGCATTAGAAAGACACACACACAACAAAGAGAGAGACAGCAAAGAGAGAGAGAGAGACACACACACATACAGCAAAGAGAGAGAGAGCAAAGAGAGAGACAGTCAACAAAGAAAGAGAGAGAGAGACACACATACACAGCAAAGAGAGAGAGAGAGACACACACACACACATACAGCAAAGAGAGAAAGCAAAGAGAGAGACAGTCAGCAAAGAAAGAGAGAGAGAGGCACACATACACAGCAAAGAGAGAGAGAGAGAGAGCAAAGAGAGAGAGAGAGAGAGAGGCAGACAACAAAGAAAGAGAGAGACAGGACAGAGAGTGAGACAGGATATAGAGAGAGAGACAGAGACCAAAGAGGGAGACAGCACACACTGAGAGCGAGAGAGAGAGGACAAAGAGAGAGCATGCAAGAGAGTACACAGAGAGAGACACAGAAAATACAGTCAGGCAGCATAGGGAGAGAGAGAGAGACATATAGCACTCAGAGATAGACACACAAACAACACAGAGAGAGAGAGAGAGAGAGAGAGAGAGCAAAGAGAGAGACAGACAAGAAAGAGTGAGACAGACAGCACAGAGAGAGAGAGAGTTAGAGAGAGCACAGAGAGAGACAGATAGACAACAGAGACAGATAGACAGTACAGAGAGAGAAATAGACAGGACATATGGAGAGAGAGACAGCAAAGAGAGTCAGGCAGCAAGAAAGAGCAAGACAGGGCAGAGAGGGAGAGGGACAGGATAGAGAGAGAGACAGGACAGCGAGAGAGAGACAGAAAAGAGAGAGAGAGACAGACAACATAGAGAGAGAGAGATATCAGAGAGAGAGAGAGAGGGACAGCATAGGGAAAGAGAGAGAGAGACAACACAAGGAGAGAGACAGCACAGAGCGACAGACAGCATACAGAGAGAGAGAGATAGCAAAGACAGAGATAAACAGCACAGAGAAAGAGGGAGAGAGAGAATCAGGACACAGAGAGAGAAACTGAGCACAGAGAGAGACGGGACAGTAAAGAAAGAGAGAGATGGGACAGAGAGTGAGAGTGGACATATAGAGAGAGAGACAGGCAACAAAGAGAGAGGGACAGTAGAGAGAGAGAGTGAGAGAGAGAGAGACAGGACAGAGAGAGAGTGAGAGAGAGAGAACAGAGAGAGAGAGAGACAGGACAGAGAACAAAGAGAGACAGACAGCAAAGAGAGATACATATATCAGAGAGAGACAGACAGTGTGAGAGAGAGAGAGAGAGAGAGAGAAGAGAGAGAGAGAGACAGACAGCAAAGAGAGAGACAGACTACAAAGAGAGAGATATAGCAGAAAGAGAGACAGACAGCACAGAAAAAGAGACAGCACAGAGAGAGAGCTGGACCTTAAAGAGTGAGTCAGACATCAAAGAGAGACAGCAAAGAGAGAGAATCAGCATAGGTAGAGAAAGACAGACATCACAGAGGGAGAGACATACATATAACATAAAGAGAGACAGCACAGAGAGAGTGAGACATACAGCAAAGTGAGAGACAGCAGAGAGAGAGGACATGGAGACTTAACTTCTCAAGCACATTTTTTTAATGACTTTGATGAAATTAAATTAAAGCTTACACATCCAAAAGCACAAAGAAGCCTTTCTCATTGTTAAGCCAGCTATAGACAATGATATGAAAGAATAATGCAATAAATCACAATGTCAGTTAGAAATACCTGCTCAAACAATTAAACACTGACAACCAATCAGTCACACCTCAACAATACAGAACCCCAGGTATTAAAACACACCAACCTGTCCTATAAATACATTACCAAACCCCTCAACAATAATCCTGTCTGAGCATCCAGTGTGTATCCCCTGTCATTTAATACCATAAGTGTGAAATGAATACATAATTTGTGTGCAAACTGCATGTTCATGTATTGTAATTGGAAACTTCAAAGTGTTGTCAATTTGTGGGTGGGAAACACGTAGATATCTTGCAATCTTTACTGGTGTTCTTTCTCTTTACCGGGTTAGTTTGGTTGTTTGTTGCCTCTGACTCACAACAGCTTACATAACACGTAAGGACGGCTCAAACACTTGCAAGCTATTTCCCTTACTTGATACAGATCAGTCAAGTCTTACGAGAAATAGCATCCAAGAGTCATGTTATAGCTACATCAATTCTCTAGTCTCCTTGCTGGAGTTTGAACGTAATTGGACTCAAAATCCATACAAACCTTCCGCCACTGCCTCTCACATTATGAAACATCCTCCATGCAATTTATTTTACTCATGTACTGTGGCATTCTATATTTTTAAAATATTAAGTAAGCATTTTATTGGGGTTCAAAGAGAATAAAAATAATTGAACTGAAACCACTCATAAAGGGAGTAGGTGGAAGAAGGTACACGTGTCTGTTTTTAGTGATATACTGATATATGAGTAGAGAACATTATGACATATTTTTCAATGTGGGCAGAATCCCTGCAACTGATAGACAATTCAAACTGAAATTAATGAACCTGTTATGCAAGTATCATATTTAGAATATATTGAATTATCCCCAAATTGAGAAATTGCCAGAGTGATTTATATTTGGTTTTACTAGATCTTAATTATTGTTTTATTGCCTTTCAAAGGTCATGACTAATCTTCAAACAGCAGAAAGGTGAAATGTATTATTTAATGATGCAATGTTTTAATTCAAAATAGCTCTTTCAGTAGGAGTGGAAGAACAATGGTGGAAGAACAGGGACTTTGTGATAGAGAGAAATTTGTCATTTAACTTAAAAAAAATGATATTTCTGAAATGGGTATAAGGTTCTATAAAAATATAATCTTTTGGGCTGACAGTTTTTTATCGCTTCTATAAAATAACTTACTTCAACCAAATATGTGGTAGACTAATTATAAAAGAATGTTTGCAGTCAACAAAAAGGTGTTTTAAAAATAAATTCTCTAAACTGGTGGAGTGGTATATTAGTCTTTATTTACAAGCATTATAGTAATTATAAATGCATCTGTAAAACTTCATGACCTGCTTGATAAGGACATGTATCAATCAGCTGAATTAGTGAAGCTTTACCTCTTTGTACCGAACTGGCTGTTATTTGCAATATTTCGCTTTGCAAGTTTGTTTATCTGGTGGCAAAATCACACAGCTTATTATTATTTAAAATTCACCATCACTATACAGCCCCATTAAATTCAGGTTGCATTTTAAAACGTAGTCCGTAACTCCAATTTTACGCATTACGTGTTAAATTAGCCTGTAACGCTGCCCGCAGACGACTTGCGAATTAAAATGCAGCAAGGATGAGAAAAGCCTACGTGTTGAACAAGTTGAACTTCAAGCCTGTAAATCCTTTGATTCGTCAAGCCCATAACCGCTACTTGTTCAATTAAGCTATTAAATTGCAAATAAGTCACACGCGAGCAAGCACGTAACCTTCAAACGGAGCCCAAAGCCCAACGTGTGCTCGAGAGGACCCGTCAGGGGGGTAAACTCCAATCAGTAGCACTTGTAATGCAAATAAAAACACATTACTGTACATTTATGAAAAGTGAAACTGATGTTAGGTCTTAGAATTAATAGCACAACATTCTAAAGCCCGCAAATTGGCCCAGAAAAATACTTTATTCTGTGTTATATCAATCCCTGCAATCAATGTGTTAATACATATACTGTAACGCGCATGTAATAGAATATCATATTTACAGCTATTAATATTGCGTCATCTTGAATGTGGGTGCAATCATAAAAGGTAATTGAAGCCCTTTTGTAAATTATAAACCACAAAAAAGGTGTTCTTTATGCGTTTCATCTTTGATGGTCTAACTGTATTAGTCCATCTATGTAACCAAATGTTTAGTGAAGAAAAATGTTAACTGACTACAACCCTAGCTTTATTCAAAATAAGCAATTGCTCTAAACGAAACATTAAATTACCTCAATATTGTATACAGAAAATTAGGTTATTCCATTAAAAACAAAATTACAAATGTCTGATGGTGTCTGTGCTTGCTTTTATAACTTAGATCCTATTTTAGATTCTCTTTGTACATAATCTTCAACACATTGTTTCTATTTTAATTTATACCTTATAAAAATTACATTTTAAATTGTAAAAAATCTTCCCACCTTCTACCACAGATTCCACCCCTCAAATATCTCTCACTGTTGACAATGTCATCATCACTCCTACCACCCAGGCCGGTTGTTTTGGGGTTCTACTGGACCCTGCCCTCTATTTTATTCTCCACATACAGTCAATCACAAAATCTTGTCATTTTCACTCCAAAAAAGCTCCAAAATACATCACTCTTGTACAAGAACACAGCAAAAATCCTAATTCACTTTCTCGTCATATCTTGCCTCGACTACTGCAACTCTCTCCTTGCTGGCCTTCCCATCACCCATCTTCCCCATTTCTATCCATATTGAACGCATCCGCTAGACTCATATACCATCAGTCACCCCACTGGCTTCCCTTAGCCTCCAGAATAAAATATAAAATCATGACCCAAACGTATAAAGCTTTCAACAATAGTGCATCCTTTTATATCTCTGCTTTTGTCTCAAAATACACCCCCAACCGCCCTCTTCACTCTGCTAACGACCTTCTTCTATCCACCTCTCTTATCATCTACTCTCACTCTCGTCATCAGGATTTTTCTTGTGTTGCCCCTATTTTCTTGTGTTGCCCCTATTTTTCTTGTGTTGCCCACTTAAATCACACCCCTTTAAAGAAGCTTATCATCTTCGGCCTTAATATGCACAATTCATCTTTCACCCCTGAATCACACCGATACCCAATACATTGAACGTTTGAGAATTTTCAATCTTGTTGGTGATTTATGAAAAGCACTATGTACGTTAGATTTTAAGCTCAAAAACAGCGCCTTCCATTGTTCTGCAAATTGTTAAATCTGTTTTGAGTATAGCACTATGGAATGTGTTGGTACTTTACAACTAAAGGATAATACATAAATAATAAATTATAAAAATTATAGTCTTCTTTTTATATATCCCGGTTGTGATTATCTGTAACATTTATTTGTTAAATACCAATGTAAAACTGAGACAAACTATTTAAAAGTAAAGATATTAAAAAAATAGGAGCACATTTGTCAAAACCAGAGAACTTAGAGTATATAGGGTTGTTCGATAACCAAGCAGGACATCAGAGCTGTTTCATCCTAACTGAGGTGAGCTAGGACATTGAATTGGTTGTCAGTATATGATACGCGTGGTACATAAATGCTTGTGACCTATATATCAAATGTGTTCATTTGCTACCTGTCTATGCTATGTGTAGTACATATATGCTTGTGACATATGCATATAATTGGCTTTTGCCTCTTCAACAACTCAAACATAAAATTCCAATGGATAATTCCAGTTCGGTAGAGGTATATTTTAACTAGAGCCAGAGGGCATGATTAATTAAATGCCTGTCTGCCTTTTTATTTCTCTATAGTACTATATATTTTTATCCTCAATGACGTCTGCAGGGACATTAAATGAGTAAAGAACAGATACGTAAGATCCAAATGTAAATCCCAACTGAAATTCATCTATTTCAGAATAGCAGCTACACAGATTACTAATCAGACATCATGTATCATAAATTACAGTACAAATAAAACATGGATTCCATCTTCCACCGAAAGAGGAAAAATACTTTTATT
The DNA here is from genome assembly GCA_027410445.1 of Discoglossus pictus. Classification (NCBI taxonomy): domain Eukaryota; kingdom Metazoa; phylum Chordata; class Amphibia; order Anura; family Alytidae; genus Discoglossus; species Discoglossus pictus. The sequence continues at coordinate 303,189,244 of CM050166.1, read as the reverse complement.
CATTTTTATTCAGATTTCCTTCTTGTACATCTCCATCTTTATGTGATACATTTTTTTAATAGCCTCTGAATTCGGTACAATCTACTCTTACATTACACATTCCCTTAGGAGGTAACAGAAAAAATTCTAATTCATACCAAAATCTATATGGTTGTCTTTGAATTTTAGGATATTATTAACTAGATGTTCATGGAACAAAAGTGATTACATTTTAAAACATGTCCAAAAAGATATCTGAATTACTGTTTTAGGATAAATGTGATATTTATTTTTTGAGATGGAGATAATTATTTATTGAGATGTAAAAGTAGATTTTCAGCACAATAATTGTAGACCTGATCATATCTCAGTGGAATGGGTTTGTTTATTACTTATGACAACTTCTAAACCATAAATATCAATAATGATTTATTTAAAACAAGTTTCAACCCCAGGGCTTTCAAATATTCACCAAGAGACCTTGTATAAGATGCTACTTTTTTAAAGTGAAGAATCATTAATACATTATTATTCAGAACCATATGAAATTCCATGAAACATGACACTTTTTAGCTATGAAGATTTCCATTCAAAATGATACACAGTTATAAAAGCATTCAACTGGAATAGAAACAACTTTCCAGGAAATATTGTGACTATCTATGAAATGTGACTTTCTTTATAATTCAAATTACTAATTAACATTTTATTTTTAACTGCAAAGTAAAAAAAAAAAAAGCCTATGGCCTTTAAAGGACCACAGAAATTTGGGATATTTTTTTTACATGTAAGTAAACCAATAACATTAGTAGCTAGGTAAGCAGTGAACATAAATTCATTTTAATGAAATATTAAAAGTATCAGACTTTGCTAGTGCCATGAGCGATTCCATCCTGGCCGTAAATGAGTTCGCAAACCATTTTGCTATTCAATTCAGTCACGGCTATTCAGTTACGGCCTTGAAATAACGGCGCCGGTTAAACTCGCAACTTACAGCCTCCAGAAGAATTTGATCTTTCACTTTCGCAAGGCTAAAATCACAAATAGCTATTTAATTGCTCAATTTCCCCAACCCTGCAGATGTTTTCACACAAGTACACATCAAATGAAGGAGAAAATCCTACGAGTACATTAGAGGACCCATAAGGGGGTTAAACACCTATTGGTAGCACTGTAAATGCAAATAACAAATCTTTACTGCAAATAACAAAATTTACTGCACTGCAAATAACGCGGAAAGCGATGAGGCACAACAGTCTCAAGCTCGCAAATAGGCAGGAATTTAACTTTATTTTTAGGTTTCATTTTGGGATTTAATCAATCTCAGGTATCAATGAGTTAATACATATCGGACCACCCATATGGACTAGAACAGTATTTGCATTAATTTTCATAATTCTTTATTTTTTGGATTTGCGAGTCTGATCGCATTTCAGACCCACAAACCTAATTGATTGACATGTAACCTCCATGTTTTCCTGCCGGAATTATGACAGCCTAATTTTCTATTGGCTGATTCGAAATGGAACGTTATGGGCTTGCTGAATTGATCATGTTCCCGCCATAAAGTGCTCCGAACCAGTGAATTGTTAACGGTTTTGGCTTTGGCCCGTAAGTTGCGACCTTGAGCAATTGAATATCATCTCAATCAGAGACCAACAGGAGCCAGCAACTCACTTGCAGACATTTGGCTGTCTGCGATTGGGTTGCGGGCTTAGAATTGTATCTGGCCCCTAGTCTACTTGTAGCTTAATGGAGGTGTTTTTTCTACTGAGTGATCAATTTAGTTCTGTTGTCAAGTGGCAATTAACAGTGTTCAAGATGTTACCTGCATCCACAGTTCCCCCATTGCTTCCATGTTTCTAATCTGAGTAGAGTATTTCACTAGGAATATAATATACCTTTGTATCTATTACTTTTATGCATTTTATTTTATTAAGTGCTCAAAAGCTCTGTTTTTTCTTCCTACAATTATATAATGTACCTATCTGTCTGTTCTCTGTAGCTCATGCAGCTCATGAATACACTGTGAAGAGCAGCGTTTCAAATGAGCCCATCAGTGATTACTCTCAAGCAGCATGTTGCAGAATGTTGCCACTGATTAGTTACTATGAAACATTGTAAATCCTGTACTTACCCGTTTGGGTCTGCAGCTCCTGAATACACAGTGCCTGTCAGTGACCTCTCTCAATGAGCATATTGCATGTTGTGCACTGTATTCATTTACTGCAAAGGGGATAACCAATAGGAACAACTTATCAGAATTTAGGCAGAAAAAAAACATTACCTTTGTTACCTTGTTGCGGAGAAGGGGCTTGTGTACTTCGATGCAGCTGTGAGCTATACCATGTAGGGTCGGCCAAGATGGGCAGATCATGGCAGAGAGGTCAGACAGGTCGTGGCCCACTGGAGAAGGAAACTGCAAACCACTCCAATAACGTTGCTTAGAAAACTTTATGGACAGGTACAATCAGAGACATAATGATATGGCACCGGAAGATGAGTACCTCAGGTCAGAAGGAGGCTACCACATTACTGAGGAAGAATAGAGGGAAAGTACAAGTAGCACTCAATCTAATGAAGTAGTTAGGCCATAGCCGAAAGGACACCCAACTGCGGATGTGTTCGGGAGGGGAAAGGAAAGTCTGCTGCTGCAAAGAACAATTCAGCATTGAAACATGTAATGTTAGAACTATGAACCAAGGCAAACTAGATATGGTCAAGAATGATATGGCAATGTTAAAATTGATATCCTGAGAATTAGTAAACTTAAGTGAACTGGAATGGGACATTTCATATCAGACAACCACCAAATCTTCTACTGTTGTCAAGAATCCTACAGAAGAAATGGAGTAGCCCTAATAGTCAATCAAAGGGTGGCAAAAGCAGTGCTCGTTACAATCCAATAAATGACAAAATGATTTTAATTTGAATTCAAGGCAAGCCATTTAACATCACAGTGATCCAAGTCGATACTCCAACCATGGATGCTAAAGAGGCTGAAGTTGTCCATTTCTATGAAGATATTCAACACGCCATAGTTATAACACCAAGGAAAGAAGTTACTATAATCATAGTAAATTGGAATGCTAAAGTAGGGAACTAAAAGACACCTGGAAAATATGACTAGTTTGGCCTTGGAGTACAAAATTAAGCAGGTCAGAGATCAGTTGAATTCTGTCAAGATAATTATCTGGTCGTAGCAAACACCCTTTTCCAACAGACAACTCTACACATGGACATTACCTCATGAGACCAAATAGAAATCAGATTGACTATATGCTTTGCAGCCAATCAGCAACCTTTCATGCCAAAGTGGGTGTGATAAAAGAAAAAATGGTAGGGACTTAACAGAAGAAGATCAGATAAAGAAGAGGTGACAGGAATACAGTGAAGATCTATACAGGAAAGATCTTAACGGCAGTGATGACCTCAATAGCTTGCCCAATGAGCTGGAGCCAGACATCTTGGAGAGTGAAGTGAGATGGGCCCTACAATGTCTTGCTGATAATAAGGCTGCAGGAGGTGATGGAATCCCAATTAAACTGTTTAAAATTCTACAAGATAATGCTATGAAAGTGTTGATTGTCTTATGCCAACACATATGGAAAACTCAACAATGGCCAATAGACTGGAAAAGGTCAGTCTACATCCCAATCTCAAAAAAAGGCAGTGACAAAGAGTGCTCCAATTATCGAATTGGAGTCATTTGACATGTGCGACTAGGTTGTATATTGTCTCCTTATTTATTTAACTTATACGCAGAATACATCATGCATAATGCCAGACTGGATGAATCCAAAGCCGGAATCAATATTGCTGGAAGAAATATCAAAAACCTCAGATACGCCAATGATACTACTTTGATTGCTGAAAGTAACGAGGACCTAAAGGACCCATTAATGAGGGTAAAGAAGAGAGTACAAAAATTGGCTTGCTGCTCAACGTTAAAAAGATGAAGATCCTGGCAAAAGGCAATCTCAGTTCCTTTCAAATAGACAGGGGAAAAGTAGAGGCAGAGACAGATTTCCTGCGATACAAAATCGCTGCAGATGGTGACTGTAGTCATGGAATTAAAAGATGCTTGCTTTTGGGCAGCAAAGCTATGGCAAGCTTGAACAAGCTAGTAAAAAGTAAGCATATTAAACTATCAACAATGTTTCGCATAGTTAGAACTATGGTATTCCCAGTAATAACATACGGATGTGAGAGCTGGACCATAAAGAAGTCTGAGCGCCTTGGACTGCAAGAAGATCCAATAAATCAATACTTCAGGAAATCAAGACAAACTGTTCACTAGAAGGTATGATCATGAGGCTGAAGCCAAATATTTTGTCCATGTGATGAGATGGCAGAATTCCCTAGAGAAGACTCTGATGCAGTGAAAGATTAAAAGCACAAGCTTAAGGGGATGACAGAAGTGGAGATGGATAGATGAGGTTACTGAAGTAATGAACAAGAATTTGATGGAGCTCAGAGGGTCAGTGACTGAGAGATGTACCTGGTGTGCTGTGCTCCATAGGGTCACGGAGAGTTGGATGCAACTGAATGACTAAACAACACACAAAAATAAAGAGATACATAGGTTAATTAGATTCATATTGAAATCCAGAAACCTTATATGTCTCTTTATCATCATGTCTAGTTTACAACATATTTTTGGATGCTTTGTTGAATAGTGTGTTTAAATGGGCTCAAATTGTATGAGTTTTTAATGGCTATATTTGTCATAGTTGTATTGTGTATTTTTTAATCTTCAGTAGAGAAAGTAAATACAATAAACTGTGAGGACTATGGCTAGTCTGTTGTAACACCAGATACATTATTACTTGCTTTTTCATTTAATTAATCATTAATGCATGCCTGAAAACATGACATATCTGTACTGTTAAATACTTTGCTGTGTGCTTTGACAAGGCTATGTAAAGATGAGCTTGTTTTCTATGTCTCAGGGTGCTAGAGATGTACAAAATTGCTCTAAATACATTTCAAGAGACATCATTTTGACTATACATCAATTTACTCTTTTAAAGGATCATTTAAAAAAATTATGTTTTAAACATTTTTTTGGGGCATGGGTGGCCAATATTTTAGAAAATTTACATTAAAGGACCACAGTCATCCTTTTTTTCTACTTGGTCTTCTGACTAATGAAAGTTGATACTGGTATACCCTGCTTAACGCAACCCCTTATAGCACTGATTCGCTATAGCGCTCTTTTTCTTGTAATTCCCCCCTTATTGCTAAACCCATCTATATTGCTATTCTTTGGCCGCCGATCCCTGTTTAATATGTTGCTCCTCTATAATGCTGTTGTTTCCACTCGGGACCCTATTTAACACTCCAAATATTGCAACAGCTTTAAAAGTGCAGAAAAGTGCCAGCCTGGGTGAGCTGAAATCCCCTGAAAGAGACCAGTTGCTACAACAATTATTCAGAGAGGAGGTACAGAATATTTTTCATGTTCCCTTGTTTCTCATCATGTGGTTGTTAATTGTCCAATAAAATCTTAATTTAATTGCATTGGTTTTGTACCATATTACAGAAAATTTGTGAGGGCAAAGAAGCCCAAATTGAAGCGCCAATGCATTTCTCTGGATGTAAAGATGCATGTGCTGGACCTCTTGGAAAAATTAGAATATCAAGTGGACATATTGGGGCAGATTTAAAGTTGCAACACAATCTACATGATCCTTAAAAATAAGAAGAAAATCAAATCTTCGGCAACTACCAGCACTACATCGTCTGCCAAGAAGATTACCTGATGCAGATGCTACAACCTGAAAGAAATGGAGAAGCGGTTTTCCATCTGGATCGATGACTAAACAGAGCGCAACATACCACTTAGCCAGGCCATCATCATGGTGAAGACCAGAAGCATCTACGGTCATATTCAAAGCCAAACCCCAGATATGACCGAAAGCTTTTCAGCCAGCAGAGGTTGGTTTGACCACTTCAAAAACAGAAACAACCTGTATAATATTCAAATCACCGGAGACGTTGCGAGCTCTGACACCAAAGCTGCTGCAGCCTTTCCAGCCACTTTATCAGAGATTGTAGAAAGAGGCAATTATCTTCCAGAGCTGGTATTCAACATTGACGAGAATGGACTGTTCTGGAAGCAAATGCCAAGGCGCATTTTCATATTGCGCCAGCAGAAGTGAGAACTGGGGTTCCAAGCAGAAAAGACTGTCTAACCCTTCTTCTGGGTGGGAACTCCAGTGGTGATTTCAAAATCAAAACATTGCTGGTGTACCATTAAAAAACACCTAGAGCCATGAAGGGGATTCCAAAATCCACTTTGCCAGTCATTTGGAAATTCAACTGTAAAGTTTGGATCAGCATGAACATCTTCAAAAACGTGTTCACCAAATATTTACTACATGCGTAAACAAATTGAGCCGAAGATCTCCCTTTTGATTGACAATACTCCAAGTCACCCTACTAACTTGTCTGAAGTTGATTTCTGCATCCCAACACTACTTCATTAATCTAGGCAATGGATCAGGGGTCAATGCGACTTTTAAGGCCTTTTATCTTCGCGGGACATTCCACCAGCTCATTGCCAACATAGACAGCACAGACAAAGAATCCATGATGACTTTGTGGAAAAAGTATACCATCATGCAGGCAATAACTAACATTGATTTGTCCTGGAAGGAAGTGACATACCAATGTCTGAAAGGAGTGGGGAGGAATATATGGCCAGAGCTGCGGAACAAGAACAGCCCATCATTTTGGAGAATGTAGATCTAGACTGGGAGATGCCAATGTCCAGGACATTGAGGAATTGTTGCTAGCTTCAGGCAAGAAATGAGGACTTCCAATAATTGACAGAACAAGATATTCAGGAAACCCAGGAAAGCTGTGACTCTGACACTGAGGAATCAAAACAACCTTCCACTGAGTTCCGCATCAAAAGTTTGCGGTCCATCCATGATATTCTGGATCAATTTGTGGCCAATGATCCAGACAGTGGCAGGAGCAGAAATGGTAGATGGGGCAGTGTCTTGCTACCATCATTTGTACAATACTCGTAAAAAGCAAAGACAGTTGTCCTTGGACGGGTTTGTGTCCAAAAACCAAAAAATGCAGGAAAAGCCTGAAGCTTCCACATCAGTCATTTAAGGTGGACTGTTTAGTTAATGTTTGCTGTTTCTTTAAATTGTATTTAAAAAAAGGTTCATTTTGTGTTGTTGTTATGTTTGCAGTTTCATAAAAGTTTATATAAAGCCAAACATTTTGAAATTTCAATTGCTTGTGCCTATTTTTTATATGAGTTCCCCTATCCCTATCCACCTTATGTTAAAATTTCCCCGTTTAGTTCTGTTTCGCTTAGCACCCATATTGCCCGGAACCATTTTTGTGTTAGTAAACACATCAATTCAATATTTCCCTTTTATGTGCAACTATTCTTTACTACACTGTTCCAATTTCTTGCTTCACAATTTTGCTGCTATCTGTGCTTTTGAACATGAATGAGCTTTCTGCTGTACCTAATGAAAGCAGTGGCAGTGGTAGCTGTCACTTTTCTATTGTGCTAATAGAAGCTTTCTCTAAATGCAAAGTCTCCTCCCACCTGATAAAGTAGATAATCAGAAACCAAAATTTCATATAAAGGTATTAAATAAAAAAGACTGTATTTATTCACTTTTTAAAGACAGCCTGCCAACAATCATAATTTACTTATTCATATTTCCCACATTGACTACTGCAACTTCCCATTACTAGACAGCCCCCATTCCAGTCTACCTTAAATGTCTCTGATATGCTAAATTATTTCACTAGTCATTTCAAAATACTGACCCTCACCTACAAAGCGGTAGGCGGTTAGTGACCATAGGGGTCCTGATGGACTTTCATAGTAAGGTATTACATTGAGAGACAATGGAAGGACCTTATGGACTGCATGAGGGTAGGTACCTCTATGGGAAATAGTGATTTGGAGACATGGGAGGGGGAAATATTAACCCCCAGTTGGGTCTATTGATATGATCCTTTGGGGTAATATAAACTATCATGGGGGATACAGACTAAGAAGGTCGATTGGGATCCCCATGGTGGGCTATAGGGTTGTGAGGCATACACATGGACGGTGGGGTGATAGCCCTCCTAAGTCCACATGGCTTGGTAGATATGACTGATATGAGCTGTTAGAGATTTGCTGCCAATGTTAGCAACTGATCTGCCACACAGGAATCACATCACCAAGTCCTCAGCTTCCTGGAGGAAACAGGAACATGAGGAGGAACTTCAGCATCTAGAACACAAATATCAACTTCCTGCACTTGGTTGACACTAATAAATGTTTTTTATCACAAGACTCAGAATGTCTGTTTAAAACTATCATGTCACTGTCAGCGTTAGTAGCCACAATCAATTGCACCCAATATCACAACGTCTAAAATACACTGAAAGTAGCCCAAATTACAAAACAAACATTATACACATTGTTGGAGCATGTGAATGTTAAAGGGGCTGGGCATGTAAAAAAAACTTACAAGCCCATATTTCCCAAGGACAACATTTTAAAAAGAAACAGCACATATTAATAGCCCTATGGTTTTATATACAGTCTATATCAGTGCAGTCCCTCAAAACGATATAACTTCTTTGGTAAAGAGGTGAAAAGACAAAATTCTCTGACCCTAAGGCTGTCACATAGACTAATGGCCTCCCATTCCAAGGCACATGAGAATAGTGGAAAAGGGTGATAGTTTTGTATTTCACTACTCCTAAATCTTTCGGACACATTCTATGTAAACACACCTTTTCTGTGTGGATAGAGTATATATATATATATATATATATATATATATATATATATATATATATATATAGTATATATATATATATATATATATTTATGGTAACCCACTCCAGTATCACTGCCATGAATATCAAGTGGGTTAACATGACGATGGACATAAAGATGTCCTGGGGTGTTATGGTCCATGAGGTCATGAAGGGTTGAAAATGACTGAACAATGGTAAAAAAATGTCTAAATATATAGTGGATATTAAAATGTCAGGTTTCTGTGCTGTAAAAAAATGAGAAAAAGATAAATCATTTCAGAACTTTTTCCACCTTTAATGTGACCTATAAACTGTACAACTCAATTGAAAAACAAACTGAAATCTTTTAGTTAGAGGGAAGAAAAAATATAAAAATAAAATAATATGGTTGCATAAGTATGCACACCCTTAAACTACTACTTTGTTGAAGCACCTTTTGATTTTATTACAGCACTCATTCTTTTTGAGTATGAGTCTATCAGCATGGAACATTTTGACTTGGCAAGGTTTACCCACTCTTCTTTGCAAAAACACTCCAAATCTGTCAGATTGCAAGGGCATCTCCTGTGCACAGCCCACTTCAGATCACCCCACAGATTTTCCATCGGATTCAGGTCTGGGATCTGGCTGGGCCATTACAAAACTTTAATCTTCTTCTGGTGAAGGTATTCCTTTGTTGATTTGGATGTATGCTTTGGGTAGTTGTCATGCTGAAAGATGAAGTTCCTCTTCATGTTCAGCTTTCTAGCAGAGGCTTGAAAATAAATAAAAATAATGTGGTTGCATAAGACTGCACACCCTCTTATAACTGGGGATGTAGCTGTGTTCAGAATTAAGCAATCACATTCCAATTTGTGTTAAATAGGAGTCAGCATACACCTGCTATCATTTAAAGTGCCTCTAATTAACCCCAAATAAATTTCAGCTGCTCTAGTTGGTCTTTCCTGAAATGTTCATAGTCGCATCCCACAGCAAAAGCCATGGTCCACAGAGAGCTGCCAAAGCATCAGAGGGATCTCATTGTTAAAAGGTATCAGTCAGGAGAAGGGTACAAAAGACTTTCCAAGGCATTAGATATACCATGGAACACAGTCATCATCAAGTGGAGAAAATATGGGACAACAGTGACATTACCAAGAATTGGAGCGCCCTACAAAATTTATGAAAAGACGAGTAAAAAAATGGTCTGGGAGGCTACCAAGAGGCCTACAGCAACATTAAAGGAGCTGCAGGAATATCTGGCAAGTACTGGCTGTGTGGTACATGTGACAACAATCTCCCGTATTCTTCATATGTCTGGGCTATTGGGTAGAGTGGCAAGACAAAAGCCTTTTCTTAAGAAAAAAAATATCCAAGCCAGGCTACATTTTGCAAAAACACATCTGAAGTCTCCCAAAAGCATGTGGGAAAAGGTGTTATGTCTGATGAAACCAAGGTTGAACTTTTTGGCCATAATTCCAAAAGATATGTTTGGCGCAAAAACAACACTGCACATCAACAAAATAACACCATACCCACAGTGAAGCATGGTGGTGGCACCATCATGCTTTACGGCTGTTTTTCTTCAGCTGGAACTGGGGCCTTAGTTAAGATAGAGGAAATTATGAATAGTTCCAAGTACCAGTCAATATTGGCAGAAACCCTTCAGGCTTCTGCTAGAAAGCTGAACATGAAGAGGAACTTCATCTTTCAGCATGACAACGACCCAAAGCATACATCCAAATCAACAAAGGAATGGCTTCACCAGAAGAAGATTAAAGTTTTGGAATGCCCCAGCCAGAGCCCAGACCTGAATCCGATTAAAAATCTGTGGGGTCATCTGAAGAGGGCTGTGCACAGGAGATGCCCTCGCAATCTGACAGATTTGGAGAGTTTTTAGAAAGAAGAGTGGGCAAATCTTGCCAAGTCAAAATGTGCCATGCTGATAGACTCATACCCAAAAAGACTGAGTGCTGTAATAAAATCAAAAGGTGCTTCAACAAAGTATTAGTTTAATTTAGTGTAATTTTTTTACAGCACAGAAACCTGACATTTTATCAGGGGTGTGTAGACTTTTTATATATATACTGTATATATATATATATATATATATATATATATATATATATATTAACATTAACAGGTGTTGTCTGGAATTGTGGGAGGGTCCCTATCCTATGTCCTTATAATGCATTCCTTGACCTTCTCTACCGTGCACATCCCTAACACTTCTCATACCTCCTAACACCAAATCCCATTCTATTTCACTCTATCATGGCCCTTTCAGTAGACCAGGAGGACATGGTTTTGTATATATATATATACAGTGCCTTGCCCCGCTTGGCATTTTTCGTGCTTTGTTGCCTCACAACCTGGATTGTTTGAGGATTTGCATCATTTAATTTACAAAACATGCCCCCAACTTTGAAGATTTATTTATTTTTTTATTGTGAAGCAAACAACAAATAGGACAAAATAACAGAGCAAGTCAATATGTATAACTATTCACCCCCCTACAGTCAATACTTTGTAGAGCCACCTTTTGGGGCAATGGCATAGCTTTGAATAAGTCTCTATGAGCTTGCCACATCTTACCACTGGGATTTTTGACCATTCCTCCTTGTAAAGCTGCTCCAGCTCCTTCAAGTTGGATGGTTTGCGCTAATGAACAGCAATCTTTAAGTCTGACCACAGATTTCCTATTGGATTGAAGTCTTGGCTTTGACTAGGCCTTTCCAACACATTTACAAGTTTTGCTCACCATCCATCTTTCCCTCAACTCTGACCAGTTTTCCAGTCCCGGCTGCTAAAAAACATCCCCACAGCATGATGCTGCCACCACCACCATGTTTCACTGTGGATGGTGTTCTTTGGGTGATGTGATGTGTTGGGTTTGCGTCCGACATAGTGTTTTCTTTGATGGCCGAAAAGTTCAATTTTAGTCTCATCAGACCAGAGCACCTTCCTCCATACATTTTGGGAGTCTCCCACATGCCTTTTCACAAACTCAAAACGTGCCATTTTCTTTTTTGCTGAAAGTAATGGCTTTCTTCGGGCCACTCTGCCATAAAGCCCAACTCTATGGAGCATTCAGCTTATTGTTGTCCTATGTACAGATACACCAGTCTCTGCTGTGGAACTCTGCAACTCCTCCAGGGTTACCTTAGGTCTCTGTCCTGTGTCTCTGATTAATGCTCTTCTTGCCCGGTCCATGAATTTTGGTGGGCGGACGTCTCTTGGCAGGTTTGCTGTTGTTCCATGTTCTTTCCATTTGATTATGATAGATTTGATGGTGCTCCTGGGGATCATCAAAGATTTGGATATTTTTTTATAACCTAACCCTGACTTGTACTTCTAAGCAACCTTACTTGTTTGGAGAGTTCCTTGGTCTTCATGGCAGTGTTTGGTTAGTGGTGCCTCTTGCTTAGGTGTTGCAGCCTTTGGGGCCTTTCAAAAAAGGTGTGTTTATGTAATGACAGATCATGTGACACTTAGCTTGCACACAGGTGGACATCATTTCACTAATTATGTGACTTCTGAAGGTAATTGGTTGCACCAGAGCTTTTTATGGGCTTCATAATAAAGGGGGTAAATACATACGCACATGGCGTTCTAAAAAATAGTTTTATGAATATATTTTTCTCATTTCACTTCACTAACTTAGACTATTGTATTCCGTTCCATCACATAAAATTCAGATTTACAAAACATTGAACTTAAGGCTGTAATGTAGCAAAATAGGGGAAAAGTCAAGGGGGTGAATTCTTTTGCAAGGCACTGTATATAAATACATAGATATTTGGCCCTCTAAGCAGACTTTTATGGGTGTGGCTTTGGGCACACCACTAGCCACTTTGGGGAGAGGGATATGACTACAAATAACCAGGTAGTTACTTGGGATTGTGGGAGGAGCCCTCTCTCACACACCTTAAATAGCCTGACCTCCCTCCGGATCCTTGCATATTCATGTACTGCCCAGTGCTCTGCTCCATGCATCTACTGTGGGTCTTCCATCCCCCTTTGCAGCACACCCTTTCTCTGCCTCAAAGGCTTGGTCATATTTTTTTATCTTTATTTTTGCACCTATCACTTTCCTATCTATCCTCCTCACTTCCCCTTCACTTATTGTAAATCCCTCACTTATCCACCTATTTACAGTGACAGTTTTTAACAAAAAAAGTAAAAACTTTATTTCAAAATATGTACAATATCACGTAAAGTTCTTCGTAAGAACATATTATAAATATGACACTTCAGTGACCCATTAATTATTATATTATAATTATTTAAATCTCCATGCCTTATGCCCATCTTAACCGTTATTATTAATTAAATACCCCATTGCAATCTGTAGAATTATACCTGAGGATAGAACATTTTTGTCCCAATATGTTTTCTGTTTGGAAACTGTGATGCTGTAAATTCTTGGCTGTATTTCTAATCTTGGATAATCTGAAGACATCTGCCAAATATTACTCACAGCTGTAACCTGATACATGAATATGAACATTAAATCTGAAGTCCAGGCTAGAAATGCTGCTGGCACATTCTTCAGTGCTATATCTCCTCTGCAGAGGCTCTAGGAATAACCTTTTCAACTATCTTTCGACAGATATCACACTAAATACGAGTCAATACTGTTTTAAAGGGCTTATTTTTAAATTGCACATATAAATCTTTTTATGGCAATGTGACAATTATCTCAGAAATCTAGGTCTGTACAGCTCATTTAGTACATCACAATCAATACAATTGACTAGGGCATCAGATATTGTCTTTGTCTTCTTTGGTGTGCATTGATTCTCCGTTATCAAACAGTTTACTACAAATATCACAGCAACAACCAATGAAATAAATATTTGAAAACACAGTTAAAGGGCCACTTTGGTGATCTTATAAAGGGTTATTTTAAGAATAGTTAGGTGGTGCGTCATTAAACAAAAACCCTTTATTAAACTTTTACTGTGCATTTAAGCAATTAATTGGTATTTTTTAATCATGCTCCAGGCAGTATGAGCTCCTTTACAGTTCGCCCCTCAATGATGTACAATGTCGAGAAACCGCCCAGAGAGGAATACTTTACAAGCAGGCATACAGTACCTACAGTCTGTGGCGGAGCTAGTGAATAGAGGGCCCCGGTGCAAATTTTTTTTTTTTTAAATGAATGCTGCCGGCACTGAGGAGCTACAGTTCATTGAGGGAACCATGAATGCCAACATGTATTGTGACATACTGAAGCAGAGCATGATCCCCTCCCTTCGGAGACTGTGCCGCAGGGCAGTATTCCAACATGATAACGACCCCAAACACACCTCCAAGATGACTACTGCCTTGCTGAAGGAGTTGAAGGTAAAGGTGATGGACCGGCCAAGCATGTCTCCAGACCTAAACCCTATTCAGCATTGGTAGGGAATCCTCAAACGGAACATCCACTAGCTCTGTGATGTCATCATGGAGGAGTGGAAGTGGACTCCAGTGGCAACCTGTGAAGCTCTGGTGAACTCCATGCCCATGAGGGTTAAGGCAGTGCTGGAAAATAATGGTCACCACACAAAATATTGACACTTTGGGCCCAATTTGGACATTTCCACTTAGGGGTGTACTCACTTTTGTTGCCAATGGTTTAGACATTAATGGCTGTGTGTTGAGTTATTTTGAGGGGACAGCAAATGTACACTGTTATACAGCCTGCACACTTACTACTTTACATTGTAGCAGATTGTCATTTCTTCAGTGATGTCACATGAAAAGATATAATAAAATATTTACAAAAATGTGAGGGGTTTACTCACTTTTGTGAGATACTGTATGTTTATCACTTTACCTAATGACATGGGCTAGTTTGAAGATTATTTATCTACATTCACATTCTTAGAAAATGGGGACTTTTCACTGGAAATAGGTGCCTTTCACTGATTTCATATCTGACTTCTCTAATTCTCAAAGACTTCTTGCAATAGTTTTTACTTTTATTTTCCCTAGTATTTGTTAAAAAAGAAATAGGCCCATAGAAATATAGATTTGACAGCAGATAAGATCCACATCATGATTTCTGTTTTTTAAGAAATTTACCTCTTGAACGTTATTAAATCTTTTAATATATTTGAAGCTTTCTATCATATGACTCCTCTTTCTTCTATACTCTATGCTAGGCATATAGCCACATTAAATTCCAAGCTCATATGTGCAACGTGGGACCCGCAACAGCTGCAGGCTTGAAATTTTGCGGATTTACAGAGCTATTAAATTAGAACATGCTGCTAGTTACGGGCTTGAGAGGCAAACCCTTAAACAATTTTTTGCTTGTCGTATATGGGGCCGTGAATGGTAACAATTAGTCAAACTCTTAGTTACATGTTGAGATGGAGCCAATGGAAACAGAGATCGTCAGAATTACGTCACTTAAAAATGGAGATGGGATTTCAAAGTCTTACGGGGTTCAATTACGAGTTACGATTGGACCCACATTCCAGATATAATGCAATATTGATAAAGCCGTAAATATTATATTCTATTACATGCGAGTTCCATTATATGTATTAACACATTGATTACCGGGATCCATATAACACGGAAATTAAACATGAAATAAAGATATTTTGCAACCGATTTGCAAGCTTGAGAATGTTGTGCTTTTAATTCTAAGACCTAACATCACTTTCCCTGTTAATAAATGTACAACAGTGTGTGTATATGTGCATTTAAAGTGCTACGGATTGTACTTTACCCCCCTTGCGTTGGCTTCTTGGTTCCATTTGCGAGTTACTGGGTTGAACGCCAGTGATATCAATGTAATTTAATATCGCAATTGGAATGTAGCAAATGTATCTGGTTTAAGAAGCCAATTTAATAGCTGTAAGTCTTTTGGGCTACGTTAAGAGCTACGGTTTTACAAAGAAAGAACATGGAGTTTAAAAGAATCATGATCAGTGATTCAGAGCAGAATAGTCCATAGTCACATATTCTCCCAGTGGACAAAGCCAGACATACTCTGCCTGAATACGTTAGTGTACCAGTGCTCGGAACATAGCTGCACAAGGTAGTAAAGCCTCCCTTGCCAAACGTTGCTTCCTGGACTTATAAATACCCAGCTTAGCTAATGCCAAGAGCAGGTTAACAAGGAGGTGCCTCGCCCCCAGGACACTGGGTGCCAAAACAAAACATGTGAGGAGAGAAATCCAGCCAGAACTGCAGGAGGAGGCCCCTCAAGAACATAGTACAATATTCTAGATGAGGTCTATTTAGGATATATAAAGTGCTATTAGTACCACCAACTTCCGCTGCTTATTCCTGTACCAATACCACTAAGCATTCTAACTGCTTTTTTCCTGAGGATTTGTTGCAATGTTTGCCTATTTTTAAATCATGCAATATAATAACTCCCAAGTCCCTTTTCTCTGTAATTGCAGCCATAAATGTAACATTAAGTAAATATTCTGCTTTTGGGATTTTGTGTTCTAAGTGTATATTTTTGCATTACCACTATTGAATCCCACTAACTTCACAATTTCTCTAGTTTTATTAAATCTTTATTGACTTACACATTCTGCACTTACTACCCTGTTACATATTTTTGTGTCATCTGCAAAGTGGCAGACATTTTCCTTTAAAGCCCACTAGTAATATCATTAATAAAAATATGGAATAAAACAATCCCTAGGACTGACCCCTGTGGCATTCTGCACATAATCATCCTTCCATTAACTATAACAGTTTAAATATTAACTATGATACAGTCTAAATATTAAAAAGAGGGAGGGATTTAGCACTACCCATGTAATGCAGTAAGTAAACAGACAGTGACATGTTGTGTGTCATGTTACTCTATTACTTTGTGGCCTTCTTAGAAGTAGGTGAAGTGTAAATTGTATATACAAATTGCAGAAGAATTAATACAATTAATAAATTAACCTAGATAAAATGTTTATAAAAACAAAGACATTGCTATAGTATTTTTAATAAAATATTGAAATTAGAAAGTTATCCACTCAGAAACATATCCACTTCAGTACAAATACAGTAAAGAAAGATATTCTATTCATAGCGGAAAGAGCCTCTACTGTATCTCAGTAGGCATGGAGCATTTGAAACGGATCCTAAGATTTTCATTTATTTGTAAAGCGGCAATAAAGCTTTTAATGATGCCATCTGGAGAAAAAGTGGATACTTTCCAATTAATCTATGACATTAATTATATGCAGTTATTCCTTACTGCATACTTCTATTTTCTTTATTAAGATTTCTTCTTGCAAATTAACTTCCATTAGGGCTACTGACAACACTAACAGTTGTATATACCACATCTCTATTGTGCAGATACAAACCTTCTGTTTATTTAAAGTCTACTCCCACTTAAGGAAGTTGATTACTGGAAACTAAAATGCTAGATTTCAGCAGCATTGCATATATAAGTAATACTTTGGGGGCTATTTTATAATTTTTACACTCTAAAAACCTGTCACCAATTTTAAAGTGTGGTTCTTAAAAATGGGGCTATTTAAACATTTTTACCACATTGGTCCTTTAACTAAATTTTGAATCAGAAGAATACATGAATATATTAAAGGAGGAAATCAACAATTTTTTTATAATAAATAAAAATCTTTTCCTCTTGACGTGACCATATGGTGTGCCCATAAGGCCTTTGTCAGAGGATTATGTATAGCTAGAAGTGCATACCTTAAAAAGAACAGAGGCAGAACATTGAGAGAACTTTACATTGAAATGAATGATCTACAAAAGAAGAATAAAAGTAGTCTAGATAGTAATAGTATATTACAAATCAAGAAAGTTCTAGAGAAAATTCTAGAGTTAAGTGATAACTGTTCAAAATCCTCCAAAAAGGAGATAGAGGAATTTCTAGAGAAAATAAGATTACCCAAAATAACTAATGAAGAACTATATGAATTGAATAAAGACATATCTTTAAAGGAAGTAGGACAAACCATAGCAGAGCTAAAACCCAACAAATCCCCAGGTTTGGATTGGTACACTGAGATACTATACTATAAAATATTTATGTAAGAACTCAGCCCCTTTCTCTGCAATATGTTTAACGAAATTAAAACCTTAGGCCAGATGCCAGAAGAAATGACAGAAGCCAACATTGTCAATATCCATAAATGAGAGAAAGATCCAGAAATATATAAAAACTATAGACCGATTACCCTGTTAAATCTTGACATGAAAATATATGCCAAGATACTGGCCAATAGACTTAAAAGATATATCTCCAGCCTGATTAATTATGACCAGGTTGCATTTATGCCTAAGAGACAAGACCCTGAGAATACAAGGAGACTGATTAACCATTTATCATTTGCCAAAAATAGAGGTATTCCTTTACTAACTATCTCATTAGACGCCGAAAAGGCGTTCAATAGGGTTAATTGGTTATTTATTGAGGCCGTTTTAATAAAATTTGGACTAGAAGACTTTGGCACTAAGCGATCATGGCTCTATATAAAAACTCCAGAGCGAAGGTGACTGGTACAGATTTTAAAACTGAAAATTTTCTATACAGAATGGGACGAGACAGGGCTGCCCCCTGTCTCCCCTAATTTTTGTTCTAACCCTGGAACTGTTGGCCGAATTAATCAGAACATCAGAATCAGTAGAAAGATTAAAGATAGGTAAAAATCAACATAAGATTCAGATGATAGGATACTGACTTTAACAAACGCTGTTATTTCTCTACCAGATGTCTTCACCCAATTAGAAATATTCAGTAACTTTTCATACCTTAAGATTAAGAAGAAAAAATCAGACACATTAATCATGGGATTTAAAAAGTGAAGAAATTAATTATTTAAAAAATAGTTTCTAGCTCAATTGGAATAGTAAGAACATATGCCACTTGGGCATACACTTTAAGTTACCATTTAAATATATCATAAAAGACAATATGCACATAGTGCTCAGACAGATATAACAGAATATACTAGTATGGAAATCGGAATATCTGTCTTGGTCATGCAGGATCGCTCTGATAAAAAATGCGGGTTGTCCCCAAAATAACGTATATTTGGAGATGTATTCCTCAAGTGGCACCTATATATCTGATTAATAGTATGCAAAGTGTTTTGAATAAGTATATTAATAACAACAAGAAATCACAAATAAAATTAAATATTACAAAGAGAAGTGTTGAAAAGGGAGGATTAATCTCTCCATCTTTGTTAGATATCCATAACTCTTATTATGTTGAATAATCTCATAGGATGGAATATGTCAACTAAAAGGTCTTAATTGTTGGAAACTAGAAGAGGATCTTTTTGGAAATGTTCCCTTGGAATTACTCCTATGGCTCCCTACACAAGATCTTAAAAATACTATAGCGCTCTTTGAGGGGATACGCTCTTTATTAAAATGGTGGTATTAAATAGGAATAAATGGGATTTCCCTACATTTCCTTCACCAGCTGCCCCAATTAGTCTCCTAAATTATACTAATAAAAACATAGACTTTCAGAAGTTGAAAACAATGGGAGTTATTAAAGTGGGAGATTTGTTTGAGAATAACGTTTGCATGACACATGCGAGATTACTGCAAAAATATCAGAGCCCTAGTTTTAACTGGCTGGAGTAGACAACTATTATAATGGAACTGAGAGCATGTGATATTCCCCTGAATAAGTTTAGAGAGTTCTCACCGATAGAACACTTTATAGTCAGAGGTCAATACACACATAGTATCTCTAAATGTAACAAAATATTAAAAGAAAGAGAAGAAAATGTGAAAACAAATAGAATGATCAAATGGGAACAAGAACTTAAATGTACATGGTGGAAAGAAAATTGGTCTAGAGCATGCTCTTTAATAAAAGCAACTACAATATGCACTTCATATAGAGAGTTATACTTCAATTTAATACAGAGGTGGCATTGGGTTCCCCCAAATATGAAAATACTGGATATAACAAATTCAAAGGAATGTTGGCGAGGCTGTGGGGGTAGAGGGTCTCAGTCGCATATCTGGTGGAGCTGCCCGAAGATACAAGAGTAGTACCGATCAGATAGATGTAATAATAAACTGTAAGATTCCTGTGAGCCGAGCACTATTGCTATTTCATATCTTCGAGAACCAGAGTTTGTTTTCTAACAGATGGTTAATTTCTCATATTTTATTGGTATGTAAATGGTGTATAGTTAAACTCTGAGGGAAGTCCCAAAATGGGCTGATATTGAGAGGATAGTTGACCATGACAGGGAGTTGGAAAAAAGGCTTAAACAATACAATAGGAAAATAGGAAAAATAGAAAGTAAATGGAGAAAATGGGATGAAAGCAAAATCTGATACTAGGTGCATGCTCAACTATCATATCAATGTCAGACAAATATAAGAGGTAGTTCCCCGCTCTCTTAAATTGCTCCCTCTCGTTCTTGAGACTGATATAATTACAAAGTTCGATCAATATTGGTTGTGTAGTTTGAATGAAGGTTTAAGATTGTAAATTAGTCATGTCTTTTTTGTTGTCTTCTTTGATGTGTTTTTTTGTCTTGATGTTTTATAATTAATAAAAAGAAATTGAATGAACCAAATTTTTAACCAATGAGCAGATCCATATGTTAGCAGCAACAGACCAGGTAGGTTGTATATCTAAATCTTTCAGACTGTTTTAATGTGTGTATATCATAATATCAACAGTGTGCAATATCTGGGCTTTTACCATTTAAATATTTTTTTTTCAGATAATATGACTTTTGTTTAAGCAAATATGGGATGTTTTTTCCCCAAACTACAGTAGTCCTTTAAGGAAAGAATAGTCTCTATGCCCCAGTATTAACCTCTTACATCTGGTATCAGGGAACATATGACTTGAATACTGCCAACTATCAATTCCAAACAGATATATTCTATCAGGGGGAGACTTCTTTCTATTATATTACAGGTTAATGATTCCTTTATGACATATGTCAGTGAAAGCATTATAGCTAATGACCTCATATAAAATTGAGTCAGCTCTGGCAGACCTACAGTATTAGGGAATAATGTACTGCTACAATCCCTAGATATACAATTAAATGACTATTTACAACACGTTATCACATCACTAAGCCCTTACTTAAGAAATATCACTTATTTTAGAGACATGAAAATATTCAATCACTTATTATATATTGATACACAGAATTTCTATTCTGAACAACAAAGCGAGTATTGAATAATAATGAAGTGTGTACATGGATTATGTATGTTTTTCCTCCATGATTCAATGTGATAAACTGGCAAAATGAGAATTGGCAAGGAGAGGAATAAGCATTTGAACATGGCTTGCTTGTATGTGGAACAGATTTAGGGTGTATTCCCTACATTTGAAATATTATAATACATTTATTCACTTATTTTTACATGTAATAATTAATTAAAAAAGATTCAACTGATTGAGTTAATACATTTCAAGTGTAAATAATGAATGTAATGGCTATAAGGAATAAAACCTAGAGAAAAATCGGTTCTGTAACTGGTGGTGACAGCTCTCTCTGACATAAAGGGAATGCATTCATAAATATATTATAACATAATTGTGTTGTTATGGCATGAAGCATAAAAATGCACCCCATGCCATATAAAGTGTTTTTAATCATGAGATGTGCATGGGCTCTGTAGTGGATTGATAGTCTCACTTACTCTCTCCCTGCTTCACACACTATGGCCCCTATTCAATTGACCAAATTGTAATTACTGAAGCCCATAATGTAGCCTGTAAAATGTATTGATATTCAGTTGGCCTCATCTAACTACCCGCAATCCATTTGCGAATTACAGACACAATTACCCATCGGTTGTAAAAAAAATGTAACTCTGTCCTATCTCCTCCTTTGATGTTTCAAGCTCATAAATGTTACCATCCCAGGATGCTATAGGGGACACTTCATAATCCATGTACGCACTTCATTACTTTTCAATATTAGCTTTGTTGTTCAGAATAGAAATTCTGTGTATCAATATATAATAAATTATTGAATATTTTCATGTCTCTAAAATAAGTGATATCTCTTAAGTAAGGGCTTAGTGATGTGATAACGTGTTACAAATAGTCATTTAAGTGTATATCTAGGGATTGTAGCAGTACATTATTCCCTAATACTGTAGGTCTGCCAGAGTTTTTGCTTACTGTGGTTGCCGTATAATCTCACTGCTAGAAAAGTTAAACCTGTTATAAAGTAGCTTAATTGTTACTCATCATTTTTAAACTGTTTATCTTTCTTGAGACTTTTAATTGCCACACACATATCAGCAAGTTGTGATCGTGAGAAACTGAGGGGGGACCCATCAAGCTGGTACCAGAGTTAAGGTATCTTCCTTAACTCACAGCAAGCTACCAAATTCAATTTAAAAGCTATGATACACAAATAACAGGAAGTTTGTGCTATTTTTTTAACCTAACACACAATTCCCTGCATAACCAACAGATTTATCAAGGAAGCAAGCCAATGTACTCAGCCTGCCAAGTATTTAAAGCCTGAGGCTACACCTCTTTTCATGATGTCATTCACTAATCATAGAGAGATTGGTTAAGCCTTTTGATTGATGTGCCATTGAATTTAACGTATACTGCACTTAGATAGCACCATGGCAGGTAACCTATATTTATTAGTTCTCTGACTGGATGACCTCACATAAATGTCATGTGCTTAATTAATATGACATGAAAAATCTATATGTCTGATATTTAATTATGTAATGTACCATACAGCTTTTTTTGAAAGAGTGTTATAAATGTATACTTATTACATATTGTCAAGATGCTGGGAAAGAGACACTTAATGGATATAGTGGCTATACTAGCTTACAACCAACATCTGAGGATGCTGCATAGAGCTAACAATTCATTGACAAGAATGATATTATGATGAAACTCCACCTCCATTTATTACCTGATACATTAATAGTAGCACACTAAATTACACTATTCACTACTTTACTCTTAGTTCTCTCTTTCAGCATCCACAGAGGAATGACTACATTTTATTTATACCAGGTTTTTAATAAAGGTCTGATTTGTCTATCTTGTTTTAATGTGTATGAATTAATTGAATTTATAACTATTGTTATTGAGGACAGAGAATAAATAAATGTTATATATGCAAGGAAGCCCATTTCTACTTATAGAGGGCTGTTATATCATTGGTTCACTATCTTATTGTCCATAACCATTATTCCAATTGCTCATTACAGGAAATTGATTTTATACCTTCTCTACATACTGAGCAATGGAGAGTTTCTCAGATCTGAAATCGCTAGTAATATGCTAGTGGGCCCCAGCTAAAATGTCCTTATTGCTTCACTAGTAATAAGTATGAAAATACTCCAATTATGGCTATCTATGCACTAACGTGGTTACATTTACTGATAATGACAATGAAAATAACACACAATAATGTAATATTAAGATTCCTATACTGCCAGTACCTATTGTAATGTTTTATGGAGATCTAGATAACAGTACTAACTGTAAGATGCCTTAACTAAATGGGGTATAAGTAAAGCCCTAATTCAAACCTGAGGATGATAAAGTTTTGTGTAAGAAAACCCATCTCCCCTCTCTCTGTAAGAGGAGGCGATCTATGTTACCTCTTCTCAAATGTAACCTGATTTTTTAAGTTCCACAACATTCCAGACACATCACATCACCATCATGTATGTGATTTACGTGTCTAGCGACTAAAACATCTGATTTGTTTAAAATGGAGTTAATGTGTTCTAGTACGCTCCATCAGGATCTACAAGAGTTCCATTAAATCTGATTCTTTGCCTTGCCATGGCAAAGAAAATATTGTCTATGTAACGTAGCCAAATATCTATGTTACTTGTGTACTTTTAAATACAGTTACTAAAGACAACAGTCTCCTCTCACCATCTCAGATATCAATTTGCATAGGTGGGGGCACACAGAGTACCCATTGCAGTACCCTGGATTTGATGATAATACGTGCCATTGTACAGAAAATAATTATGAGTTACAACAAACTCTAATAATTGAATCACTAATGTATTATGTCTGGCGTATTGAATGCCTCTTGCTTTAAAAAAGAACTTACATGCTTTAATGCCCACCTCATGTGGGATTGTGTATAGGGACTCAACAAGTAATTGCAATAATAAACAATTGTAATCAAGAGGGGTATTGTCCAATCTCTGAAGTGCATGTTTGGTATCCTGCACAAAATTATAGAGATATCACAAGTGGTTTCAAAATGTTGTCAATGTATATAAACTGGAATTCTCTGTAAGACTATAATTCCCCCGATATTATTGGTCAGGCGGATGGAGTACTGAGATTTTTATGCTACAAATGTTGCTACAGCAGGATGTTTGTTTTAAAAAAAATAATACACTTTGCACGATATTACTTCATATGCTAATCCTTTATCCAAAATTGTCACCAATTCTGATTTAAATGTATTGGTAGGGTTGAATGTTAAATATTTATAACAAGATTAATCTCCTAATAGACTCAGATTCTTATTGTAATACATAGAGCTGCTCATCAAAACCTTTTTCCACCTTTGTCTGATGACTTTACTATCACATCCTTTTGTACCTCTAATAGAGCCTTTAGTTCCTGTCTAGATAAATTAGATTCAGACTCTTCTATTTGAAGTGAGAGATTAATTTTAGGGGTAAATGTGCTCCTATGTTTCAAATCAGTGTACCACTCCTGCCCATTGCTTGACTTTCTCAGTGCAAACATGAGCCCTGCGGGAGGAGAAGCCAAGCACAGTGAGGCTCAGCTGCAGTGATCAGGTGGAGAGAGCATGCAGGTCAGAGGTAAATGAGAGATGAGGGGAGGAGGGGAGAGTGGACCCTTGGACCCTCGGTACTCAACTACCTCAGAACTCGCCTTTTTCGGTACTTGATGCTTTCCCAGTACTTATGTTCACGCCACCCCACATTCTGTCTAACCAGGAAGTAAAGTACTGTGGTGTAGTGTATCATGCCTATAAGAGCCCCAGAGCAGTCTGTGCGCCTACAAGAGCCCAAGAGCAGCCTGTGCCTAAAAGAGTCAAAGTGCAGGCTATGCCTACAAGAACCCAAGTGTGGCTTGTGTTTTCAAGAACCAAAGTGCAGCCTGTGCTTCCAAGAACCCAAGTGTAGCTTTTGCTTCCAACTGTGTATCAACTACAAAAGTTATTATAGTAAACAGGAGCATAGTTGAAATAGAGACTTGTATATATAAGAGGCAAAGAACAGTATACTGTGGGGAGATGGTATCATATAAGTAGGGAATTCATATTTTATTGAGGTTAAATAACAATTGTATAATATCACATGTACCAACTAGTATGGAAAAGTGTAAGTCTGTTTGCAAAAAACTGAAGACAAAAAACACCTATGTATCCATACCATATTATCTCCGAGATATAAGTAGAAAGCATTATTTTATTAGGTCAATAATGATCCAATAAGTAAGTAAAATCTTTTAGTTTATTGAGACAATGAAATCAACTATACACATTATAAAAACATAATTTAAAATAACTCTTGCAGCAATGACATTCTCCTGTTGATGAGAGAAATACAATAATTATTAAAGTACCAACCAATTGTATATAATTATACCAAAGAAAAAAGAATATAATAGATGATAAAATCACCTTTAAAGTGATATTACAGAATATTAATAAATCCATGTGCTGGTATGGTGGTAGCAGAGCCCACCATTTACTCCTTTACACTAATTCTAAATAAACTTTCTCCACCAAAAATAAAAAAGAAGCTAAATACACTAATACTGATGGTGGAACTGGGGATCCACTAATTACCCCCTAACCTAAACAATACAAACTAACCTACTCTGAAGTGCTAAGGTGCAAATTTATCAGCAAAGTGGCTGACAAAGTGAAACATGACTGATTAAAGTGCACTACTTATAACTTAACAGTATCTAGGAAGACCAATCCCTAGATAGGAATCCATATATAGCTGAAACAATTTGTAATACGGTACTTGGATATCTAAAATGTGTACATACAGTATATGTGAGTCACTATATGATTCAACTTCCTCTTAGATATGTAAGATAACATTTTTTACTCTACTGAAAAGATGCCTTTGGTATTAAATCAAATAACTCTCCTAAATAAGCTTAGTAATACCATCCTAATCTATGTGTAGGTATAATTTCATGCATTTAAACTATGCTGCTGAGTAAGGGCGGAGTACTAACCACCCTATGAATCTGGTTGCAATCCTAAATATAAACCCTGTTATGAGCATGCAATTAGAAGAATACACATTAGGCATCAAACTATACCGCCAGGTAGTGATATATACAGTGCCTTGCAAAAGTATTCACCCCTCTATTTTGTTACATTACCTATTTTGTTACATTACAGCCTTAAATTCAATGTTTTGTTAATCTTAATTTTATGTGATGGATCAGAACACAATAGTCTAAGTTGGTGAAGTGAAATGAGAAAAATATATACATAAAACAATTTTTTAGAAGTAGAAAACAGAAAATTGGCATGCAACCAATTACCTTCAGAAGTTACATAATTAGGGAAATGATGTCCACCTGTGTGCAATCTAAGTGTCACATGATCTATCATTACATATACACACCTTTTTTGGAAAGGCCCCAGAGGCTGCAACACCTAAGCAAGAGGCACCACTAACCAAACACTGCCATGAAAACCAAGGAACTCTCCAAACAAGTAAGGGACAATGTTGTTGAGAAGTACAAGTCAGGGTTAGGTTATAAAAAAATATCCAAATCTTTGATGATCCCAGGAGCACCATCAAATCTGTCATAACCAAATGGAAAGAGCAACAGCAAACCTGCCAAGAGACTGCCGCCCACCAAAACTCATGGACCGGGCAAGGAGGGCATTAATCTGAGACGCAGCACAGAGACCTAAGGTAACCCTGGAGGAGTTGCAGAGTTCCACAGCAGAGACTGGTGTATCTGTACATAGGACGACAATAAGCTGTATGCTCCATAGAGTTGGGCTTTATGGCAGAGTGGAAAGCCATTACTTTCAGCAAAAAACAAAATGGCGCGTTTTGAGTTTGTGAAAAGGCATGTGGGAGACTCCCCAAATTTATGAAGGAAGGTGCTCTGGTCTGATAAAAATTTTACTTTTTGGCCATCAAAGAAAACGGTATGTCTGGCGCAAACCCAACACATCACATCACATCACCCAAAGAACACCATCACAGTGAAACATGGTGGTGGCAGCATCATGCTGTGGGGATGATTTTCAACAAAATACAGGGATATTCTTGAGCAAAACCTGTACCACTCTGTGCGTGATTCGAGGCTAGGACGGAGGTTGACAATAATCCCAAACACACTGCTAAAGCAACACTTGAGTGGTTTTAAGGGGAAACATGTAAATGTGTTGGAATTGCCTAGTCAAAATCCAGACTTAAATCCAATAAAAAATCTGTGGTCAGAATTAAAGATTGCTGTTCACAAGCACAAACCATACAACTTGAAGGAGCTGGAGCAGTTTTGCAATAGGCAAGAATCTTAGTGGTAAGATGTGGCAAGCTCATAGAGACTTATCCAAAGCGACTTGGAGCTGTGATTGCCACAAAAGGTGGCTCTACAAAGTATTGACTTTAGGGGGGTGAATAGTTATGCACATTGACTTTTTCTGTTATTTTTTCCTATTTTTTGTTTGTTTCACAATAAAAAAAAACGAAAACATCTTCAAAGTTGTGGGCATGTTCTTTAAATTAAATGCAAATCCTCAAACAATCCAGGTTAATGCCAGGTTGTGAGGCAACAAAACACGAAAAATGCGAAGGGGGGTGAATACTTTTGCAAGGCACTGTATCTACATATTTAAACATATAGAAAGGCACTTATCATATCTGTAGCCATATCTGTTTGTGAGTCTGGAAGCTCTATATCCACAATGATAGTTTATAGACGCCAATGGATGCCAGTATCCTCTGTGAGTGCCGATGACGTCACTGCTGCGAGGGGGTGCTTGAAGAACGTCCACAGCGAAGGTTTATCTATTTAGATGATCTGGGTCATTTAAAGACTTGTGGCAGGGGTTAATATTTATGGTGTGGCTCCTTTAATGACCCACGATGTTGGTGGGGCTTAATTTTAGGTGCCAGCGACTCACTGCTAATGGGGGGGGGGGGGGGGTTAATAGGTGCCAAGGAGTCTATTAGGGGTTAATGTTAGGTGACAGAGGGTCCTGATTGAGACACCCTGCAGCAGGAGGGATAATTAAGGGGGGTCCTTTATGGCGATCCTTTACTGTCTGAAGCGCCCATTAAGGACACTTATTACGTCTTTTAAAATATGTCTTAAAATACCATTGTAGTTCAAAAAATAAATGTAGATTAGCCACTGGTTATTCAATAAACATAAAAACATTTATTTTTTTGACAATCAGAGACTGGAATACATTTTGTCTCTTACATCAATTCCTCGGAGCTGAGTTATTGTTCCCCACAGCCCATGCATGAAAAAAATATAATGTTTAACAAATTTCCTCGATCCGGGAGATATTAAACTATGCGGGAGACCGGGAGAGTGAATGGGGTATGATTTTTACCAGATGGAGGGATTGGGAGAAGACAACAGGGAGAGGTTAGAAAGCTTTGTTCGATAAGGGGATTTGACTGAAATTACATTAAATGCAAGCATTGCTTTCCAAAAATGTTAGCACATCTCTCACATATGACTCTTTCCCTGTTTAGTTATGTTGTTAGTAAGACTCAACATTTTAAAACATATATATATTTTTATTGTGTAGTCGCCATTAATGGCATCTATCCTATATATTTCTATCACAAACCACATCTCATAGGGCTAATAATGAGGCTTATCCCTGAGATCTGCAATATCTTGTATGGTGGACAATTTGTTACTCTATCTTGGATTGTACGGAGGGAATCAGCCTGTGAAAGTTGCTTTGCACTAGGAGGTATAAGGCATGCATATATCTTATACCTCCTGATGTGCTGTGCTAGGCTGTATGTAATACACCAGGACAGGAGGAATGAAACTATCCCCACAAGCTCACTTTAATGTATTTTTTATATTTTAGACCTCATTAAAAAAATAACTTTGTGGCTACAATTATGTCATCGTATCTTTACAAATATTAATATTCACAGGGGACATAATTAGCATTTTTATATTTAGGCAACCAGGGGAGCCAAACTAATACAATTAATGTATTCACCCTTTTAGTTACTACAATGTTAGGTAGATAGCTACACTTGCAGTATTACACTGCATTTATGTATATCATTTAGTATATTTATTCAGTGCAAACAGCAATGAAAAGATACTAAGAGGTGACTGTACAGTGCAAATTACATTTGGAAAACCATTCATCATTTAAACTATAGAGAAACATTTCAATCACCAAATCTAATGGGCAGAGTGCTCGTCAGTTATAGATTTCTTGGATTTTGTGAAACTCTCTGTAAGTCAGTATTTTTGAACAGATGGTCCAAGGGCCAATGCCTGGGACCCTATCTGTTAGTATTGATACCAAATGGGGGTGAGGAGACCTACATATACTGCTTTCATTTGTCCTGGTTATTGACAGATACTTAAGGAACTTAACTGCAGTTAAAACATAAAGGCTCATTCAATTGCAAGCTCGCAGTTTGCAGGCTTGAGATTTGCTACAATTACAGAGTGTTTCAATTCAACAAGCAACTTACGTGCCGAAATCCTAAACCATAAACCATGAAATTGTATTTAACATTTCAGAGCGGGATCCAGATCAATTAAGCAAGGCCGTAACTCCCGATGTGGAAACAGCCAATAGAATATGAGACCGTCATCATTATATCAGTAAAACATGGAGGTTACATGTCAATCAATTAGGTCCTCATTCAATTTGAATTTTGGCAATTGAATAGGGCTCTATATAAGCACATAACATATTTTTTTGACAGAAGTTTTTAGTTAGTGAAAACCTTGGTTTTGGATAGAAGTTCAGTAACTAAAAAGTTCTGTCCAAATTTTTTGTATGTGCTTATAAAGAGCCCTATTCAATTGGGCAACTCGAAATTGAATGAGGCTCTTAGTGTTTAGGGGTCCGATATGTGATCAGACTCCCAATCCTGCAATGTGCAAAATAATAAAAATGGAAATGTTCTAGTCCATGTGGGTGGCCTGATATGTATTAACACCGAAATGACACATGAAAAAAAATGTGATTGCAGGTTTACAAGTTTGAGGCTATTGTGTAATTAATTCTAATGTCTTTAATTTACCATCTTGCGAGTCCTACCTGGTACCGATAGGATTTTCTTCTACATTTGCCATTTATGGTTGTGAAAATATTTGCAGGCTTTAGGAATTGTGGCAATTGCTGTTTAACCACACCTGCTTGTTGCATGCAGGGACTGTATGAATAATTTAAAGGTACACAGCTGGGCAAATAGCCCAAAATAATTATTTTATAATTATATGATGCTCCCCTGTCAGAGAGGCACCCTAGGTAAGTGCCTACTTTGCCTAATGGAAGATCAGGCATTGCTTGTCTCACAGTATTGAGAATCAGCATGCATTAGACAGTTTGGATTAAGAATAAATACAGAGGTATAATGTTAGAAATTACTTATTCATTATGGAAGCAGAATGTTTAAATATTGTAACAGACTCACGCAAGGCGATTGACCAGGGGCGGCTGATGCATAGGGGCAAAGGGGCAGGCGCCCCCAAAAAAATTATCAATCACTTTAACATTGTATTTTAAAATTATATAGATAATACAATTTAATTATATCTGTACATCAGCTTTCATGTCTTCTTTCATATGATTTTGTTAAAAATATGTATCTATCACTTTAAATTAACCCTTTGTGTGCCTTCCCCCTTACCTGGTGTCCCTCTCCCTAGTGCTGCTATATTACAGTGTGAGTGTCTGTGAGCGTCTGTGAGCATTGAGCTCTAATGCTCAACTTCAGTGTATACAAATTCAGTGTTCAATTAAATGTATCAATTTCCCTGACCGGCAGCTTGCAGCTTCAACCAATCAGTGCTGTAGGCTGCCTGGTTGCTAAGAACATCCCCTCTGACCATTCTCTCTGAGCACCCTCAAGCCTATAGAGCTCAATGTTATGATATGACATCAGGAAGTCTATAAAAGCCCCATGAATACAAACCCTTCCCACTCTGTTCCCGCTTTTTAGCCCGACTGATCCTCCCTGGCTGGACCCTGATCTACCAACCTCAAAAGTAAGTTTGCCCAACACTACACTACCCAGGCCCCCTAGTCTTATAAAAAAAACAGGGACCCCCCACTACAGGCCCCATCTACCCCCTCCTGCCCTCTGTTGCCCCCATCTACCCCCTCCTGCCCTACACTGCCCCCACCTAGGCCCTGCTACCCCCCATGATGCCCCCATCAAGGCCCCGTTACCCTCTCCTGCTCTGTAATGCCCCCCTTCTAGGCCCCGATGCCCCCTCCTGCCCTACACTGCCCTCATATAGGCCCGTTACCCCTCCTGCCCTACACTGCACCCATCTAAGCCCTGATGCCCCCTCCTGCCTTACCCTGCCGCCAACTAGGCACTGATGCCCCCTCCTGCCCTACCCTGCTCCCATCTAGGCCCTGATGCCCCCTCCAGCCCTACCCTGCCCCCATCTATGCACTGCTACCCCCACCTGCCCTACACTGCCCCATCTAGGCCCTGCTACCTCCTCCTGCACTACATGGCCCCCATCT
This sequence comes from Discoglossus pictus, assembly GCA_027410445.1. Classification (NCBI taxonomy): domain Eukaryota; kingdom Metazoa; phylum Chordata; class Amphibia; order Anura; family Alytidae; genus Discoglossus; species Discoglossus pictus. Next base: position 303,157,823 of record CM050166.1, on the reverse strand, counting down.
AGCCCAGCTACCCCCTCCTGCCCTCTTATGCCCCCATCTAGGCCCTGCTACCCCTCCTGCCCTACACTGCCGCCATCGAGGGCCCCGATGCCCCCTCCTGCCCTACACAGCCCCATCTAGGCCCCACTACCCTGTCCTGCCCTACCCTGCCTCCATCTAGACCCCGATGCCCCCTCCTGTCATACCCTGATCACATCTAGGCCTCGATGCCCCCTCTTGCCCTACCCTGCCTCCATCTAGATCCCGATGCCCCCTCCTGCCCTACCCTGCCCCATCTATGCCCGCTACCTCCACCGGCCTTACACTGCCTCCATCTAGGCCCTGCTACCCCCTCCTGCCCTCTGTTGCCCCCATCTAGGCCCCGCTAACACCTCCTTCCCTCTGTTGCCTTATTAAGGCCCTGCTACTTCCTCCTGCCCTACACTGCCCAATCTAGGCCCCAATGCCCCCTACTGCCCTACACTGCCCCCATCTAGGTCCCTCTACACCTTCCTGCCCTACACTGCCCCCACCTAGGCGCAGCTACCCCTCCTAATCTACACTGCCTCATCTAGGCCCTGCTACCTCCTCCTGCCCTACATTGTCCCATCTAGGCCCAGCTACCCTCTCTACTACTGTCTACTCCCCATCTACTTTTCCCCCCTCTCCCTCCCCTGTGTCTCTCCCCCCTCCCTACTTTCTCCCGTTCCCCGCTTCCTCCCTTTCTCCCCTTATCTTCCTCCTCCTCCATTTCCCCTTATCCTTCTCCTCCCCCTCTCCCTTCCCCTCTTCCCCCCTCTTCCTCCTTTTCTCCCTTATCTTCCTTCTACATATTTCCCCTTACCCTCATCCTTCCTTTCCCCCTGTCCCATGCCCCCCTCCCTACAATAACCCCTCCTTTCCCCTCTCATACCTTGAGCTGCTGGGCTCGTGGTACTCTCTTCCCGGCAGAGCGTCTTCTGGGTGTGTCCGGAACCAGCATATGCTAATGACGTGACATCACATGAGCGTCAAATCATTATCATATCCTGGTTCGGAGAGGGGAGAGAGCAGCAGGAGCCCACCAGATCTTGATAAGACAGGGGAAAGGGGGGTCATCGGAGGTAGAGGAGGGTCATGAGAGAGGGGGAAGGGGATGAGAAGGATAAGGGTGGAAGAGTAGATGTGGAAAGAGTAGATGGGGCAGTGTAGGGCATAGAGGGATAGGGTCAGAGGGTTATAGTTAGGAGGTTAGGGTTAGGGTTAGCGGGTTATATGGTTAAGGTTAGAGAGTTAGGGGGTTAGGGTTTGGTTTAGGGGGTTAGGGTTAAAGGGTTAGGGCATAGAGGATTAGGGCATAGAGAGTTAGTGGGTTAGGGTTAGAGGGTTAGGTGGTTAGGGTTAGGGGTTAGAGTTAGAGGGTTAGGGTTAAAGGGTTAGGGGGTTAAGATTAGAGGGTAAGGGTTAGAGGGTTATGGGGTTAGGGGGTTAGGGCTCCATTTTGGCACTCGCCCAAAAGTCGGCGTGCCATATATATATATGTAAATATGTAGATATATGTATGTATACACCCATGGCATGGTTGTGGCCTATATTGTTCCGCTTGGTATTTTAAGTTTTTTTCTGTACGGTTTGGACCTATGTAGTCCTGATCGGTGTAATGTGGGTTTTTAAGGTCCGGTTGGGGCCTGTATAGTCCGCTTGGTATTTTATGTTTTTTTTTAGGTACGGTTTGGGCCTATATAGTCCTGCTTGGTGTAATGTGGGTTTTTAAGGTCTAGTTGTGGCCTATATAGTGCCGCTTGGTATTTTGGGATTTTTTAGGTACGGTTTGGGCCTATATAGTCTTTCTTGGTACAATATGGGTTTTTAAGGTCTATTTGGTGCCTACATAGCCCTGCTTGGTATTTTAAGTTTTTTTAGGTATGGTTTGGGCCTATATAGTCCTAATTGGTGTAATGTGGGTTTTTAAGGTCCGGTTATGGCCTATATGGTCCAGCTTGACATAATAGCTTTTTTTAATTAAGGTTGGGGCCTATATAGTCCTGCTTTGTATAATATGGTTTTTTTAGGTATGGTTGGGGTCTAGATAGTCTTGCTTGGTTTCTTAAGGGTTTTTAAGTATGGTTGGGGTCTTGTTTGCTTGTTTTATATCACGCCCAGGTCCAAACACTCTATGGCTGCAGACTATTTTTGACTACTACACTTGACTGTTGGTGAGTGTCATTGCCTTCATGCAGAAGAGAAATGTTATTATTATTATTATTATTATTTGCCTGAATCCCAAGATTCTAGAATTTTGAACAGTATTAAAAAATCAGTAGGTGGAGTCTATTTCAACGGGCGGGGCAAGTATAAGGTTATTGGGCTGGGCATATAAAGGTCAATATGACATCAGGGGAGGAGTTTAAAAATGTGTGGGGACTGTGAAAGGGGAGGAGCCAAGTCTTGCTCTGGCGCCCCTCCAACTTGAAAGTTCACCAGTCGCCACTGCAATTGACGGCTGGGAACAGTGTGCATTTCCACTCTCGGAAGCAGAACTTCTATTGTTTGTGTTCCAAGAATTCTATTTGTGTAGTGAAAAGTTGGAAGAATTGAGAAGTGTAAGAAAAGGGAATTGAGATAAAATAAACTGTAGACATTACTTGTAAGGGAACTTAGTAAATAACACTTTGAGCAGAAATTAAACTTAATGTTTTGAGTAGAGCACAGAAGAGGAAAAGAGCTGTAGAGGAGAAAATGAGCAAACTTCTAAAATTAACATCTCGGTTTAACCAATGTGAGACATCAGTCAAAAGTAATGCTCTTTCAAATCTGGTATCCAGATCTACATGCACTCCAGCAGACTTACTAATGGTATCATTACTTTTTCTGCTGCTGGGGACATTTCACAATAGGAAATGCCCAAATCTGTAACAGTAAGGGAGTTTGCGATCCAAAGCATAGATCTAGGGCTATGGGATATTAGCAATACAAACACAATGGATTACTGGATTCGTAGTGCTCTACCATCATGTCAGAATCATGACAGTAACCTTTCAAACTCACACAGAGTGTATAAAGGAGCTGGAGAAGAGAATACTCAGATAAGGTATTTATCAAAGAAAGTGTTCAAACGCGAATTGCAGAATGGCGTGTGTGTAAAGCGTGAATGGAATCTGCCCTTGCTACATCAGGATTCAATGGCTGGAAACACAACAATGTTATTGTAGAACATGAAACGGTCGAAGGACATCACAAGTTCATGACGTCATATTTGATTTGGCATAAAGAAACTGGAAATGTAGATGTTTTATCACTTCAACATCATTGCTCAGAGCATAAAGTGTTTACACAAGTGGTTTCTGTAATTCACTTTCTTGCCTACCTAGATCTACCATTTAGTGGAGAAAATCATATAATTGGGTCTGAGAAAATGTTAACTATTTAGGTATTCTAGAATGAATTTGGCCCATTTTTGGAAGAACCTCTCAAACTGTATGGGAATGCAGGAAAGGGAACCCATCATATTTATCGGCAAATATTTGTGAAGAATTCATTGAATTAATTGGACATGTTCTTTGTGTTGTCATTGAAGAAATAAAATAATCAAAGTGTCATTCAATAAGTGGGGATTCCACTCCAGACATCTAACACACTGATCAACTGACATTTGATGACTGGTACGATTCAGGATGTGAGCCTGTGGAACGTTTTCTCATGGAGCAAAGAATCTAGTGGACATTGTTGTGAGTTTCGTTAATGAGTACAAAATTCCACTGCGGTCGCCAGTTGTATGACAATGCCTTAAATATGTCTGGACCCTATACTGGATTACAAGCACGGATTCATCAGCTGAATGAGTTCACAATGTATGTTTCCTGTGCTGGACACAGCCTAAGCTTGGTGGGAGTAAAAACAGCAGTGTTGTCTAGAGATTGTAAAATTCTTTGACTTTGTTCAGCATTTGTATTCCTTTCTCTGCTTGCACACATCGATAGAATGTTCTGGCATCATCTTTAGGGAAAAAAAACGTTATTGTCAAGCATCTGTCTGACACAAGATGGTCGTCACATTTTGATACTACTCATACTTTATATGGAGGTTTTGAGAAAATTAAACATGCACTGGATTCTATATTAGCGGACACTGAACAGAAAGTAGACACAAGGCGAGAGGCAGAAGGATCGAGTAAATGAATGTGATCATCTCAAGCACTACATGGTTGAGGTTCTTGATTAAAATTGTCAGATCAGCATTGTACAGAAAAATAATTTCAGATAACTTTAAATCTGTATTTCCCATTGTGTTCAGGTGCATGATGGTGACCAGCTGTGCAGGAATATGACAAAAATCTGTAGACCAATAACTTGAAGCCAATTATAAAATTCTATGCAAATAAATGTTGCAAAAGTTTGAGTTGAACACTTGATGACTAATAAATAATTCATCGTAATTTCATACTGTGCCTTCTCCGTCTGTATGCTTTTTTTATGTTAAATTGCTTGTTTTTCAACTTCAAGACTCATGTTATTTTGTTCAAATATTTGTTTTACTTAATCTCTGCTGTACAGCATGTTTTTTAGTGTTTAAACACTGATTTTGTTACAGGTAAAAATAAATATAAGCTTCATTTTATTAATAATTTACATTTTATTCCTATGAGTGGTTGTGCAGGTACGGCCCCAATGCACTGCTTTGCCCAAGGGCCTAAAATGCTGTTAAGACGACCCTGCAACCAGTTCAAAATGTTCTGGAGATCATATGTGGTCACCCTGAGCACTGGAAGGTAACCAGCAGTCTCCAAATTAATAAAACACTAAAGTTTAACTGCAATAATGTATTGTCTGAAATAAATGCCACAACACCCCTAATCAACAACATCAAATTAGTACTAAAATTTTGAACAGAATTGGAGTCAGAGGTTTTATAGGGTCAGGGGCTTAAATCTTTCTTGTTAAATGTTTAAACATAAAAAGTAATGACAACTTGGCCTGTGTTCAGAAATCAAGGATCTACTTTGCCAATCCCAAATCTAAGAACAACGGAGGTAAACCTGTTATCTCATGGGCCACCTGTGTGCCAACATATTGGAATTTGTGATTGGGGTCATCTAGACTAGCGCTGTGAGGATCCAGTCAGTTAAACCTTCATCCATGTACAAGGTTCCTGTCTAAACCTCACTAGCTGAAGCAAGCAGCAGATCTTGGTAGCCTTTCCGCAGATCAGACAGCCACAAATAAAGCATGGAATCCCAGCATTCAGTGAAGAAAAATACATCACAACCAAGGCAGACTCTCTTTATAGACCAGGGTACAGAACATTTATAAGGAAAATAAAAGACACCAATACAAAGTAACTAAGCAATTGTGAAATAAGACACTGTCACCCCCGTTACTTCAATGGGGCCCGGCCGGAACCTGGTTCTGACCCACCCAGCAGTTCGTGTAGGTTATTGTAGATACCCCTGACAGCAGGGATACACCTGACCAGTATTTTAATCACCACACAGGACCAAGGAACCACCAGAACCAAAATAACAGGACTGCAGAGTTACTGACTGTAACTCTAGTCAATCAGAAGCAGCATCAATAACCCCAATGCATAGAGCTATCCTTTCCTCAGAATGAATAATACACTTAAATTATGCATATCCAGACTAAACACTCTTTATTAGCAGGGAGAACTCATATTTATCGTGGTCACAAACAAACACATCCTCTTAGCTAAGCTCTCATTTTTCTCTCACCTCTATCAAGGATAAAGAGTCTCCTTTCTTGCCCTTCTGTATATGGCAGGGGACATCTGCTAATATGCTTTCCCCTTGCTCTGTCAACTTTCTCAAATCTGTTAGGCACTTTGATCTCCAGCTACCTAGGAAGAGATAATTGACATGTCTGTGTCATGTTAGTCTCTCCTCTGGCAGGAGGAGGCCAAAGGGTCAGGGGTAATATTGTGTATCTCCCACCTACCTTCCTGTAAAGGGCAAACACTTAAACTGCTAGACCTCAACCCGTCTTTCCCCAGAGACCCCGGTAATACATTTTATTAAACTCCCTGGGGAAAATGCAGCATTTAGATACTAAACATGCTATTGGGATTCTCGTACTTAACCTTACAATCATAACCCAGGCAATATTGACCACCTCATGCCAACAGGGCATTACCAGTTCATGTTAATTCATGACATGACACCATCTCCCTCCCTTCTTAAAGTGTAGCCTAGGAAGTAATTCTGTTCAGATGGCTCAAAAGGTAAGACAACAAGTAGTTGAAGCTGAATTTAAGGCCACTAGTTCAGAAGGCAAAGTATTGTGTCACTTCCACAGGGGGCTTTTTTGAGACTTACTTTTGCAAACAGTAAATTGTTTACCCCTTCAAAGAGCAGGTCGCACACACACCTTAAATTACAATAACATTTACATATAAAAAATGTATATAAACTTTCAGCTGTGTTTTAACATGAATATAATCATAGTGGCAGGCTGTTAGCCCTGCATGCTTTAACATGAGTATAATCAATGTGGCAAGCTACATTGCACCCAGTATCACATATTTAATTGTCAAACTGTAATTTGTTGTCACATTTGCAAGCCTTGCATAGCGAGGTGAGCCATTGAAACACAGAAGTCTTCCACGCTCGGAGCATTTAGCTGATGAGCGACGAAGACGCGCATCGGCTGCAAGCCTCGCATAGCGAGTCGAGCAGTTGAGGAATTGAAACTCAGAGCACTTAGGTGATAAGCACTGAAGGCACTCATTGCCTCAGAGCCTTGCAAAGCGAGGTGAGCAGTTGGGGCATTGAAAAATGCAGGACTTAGGCAGGATTGAGCGCCGAAGGCCCTCGTGCGAGCCTCGCAAAGCGAGGAAAGCCGTTGAGGCATTGAAAAATGCGGGACTTAGGCAGTAATGCGAGGCAAGCAGTTCAGGCATGGAAGTATGCAGGGCTTAGCCTCCAAGCAGTTAGGAAACGAGAGATTGCCTTAGGCTGCAAGCAGTTGAGGAACGCGGAACTCAGGAAAAAAAATTGCGAGGTCGGAAAAATACGAAGTTAATGGTTGAACCACGCTAATCGAAAATCAAGAAAACCACGAAAAACGCACACACAAAAATACCTCACACACAGCACGGGGAGACAGCCAGGACGTCTGGAAGTGAGGTTGCACGCAAATTTAAGCCGAATTTGCAGAGTTTTGGCACTCCAGAATCTGTTAAGCGAGAAAAGAAATGATGGGCGAAAAAAATGAAAACGAGGCTACACGACCCCGAATCGCGCAAAATCCCCACCCGCCGCGTATCACTTTTACCCAGGAACGTACGCGGTACAAAATACAATATTAGAAAGGATGGAAAATGCTCGCGAGCGGGGTAACACATAGACAATCACTGCTTTTTTACAACACTAACTGGCAACTAATAACATTATGAAACTAAAATGGAGCTTTACCCGACTAAACAAATGGTTTGGCCTGGTGCACGCAGCCTATTTACACTGCACACTTGCCACATTGCTGACTTTCTCCTCAGGCCAGCAACAGTCCAACTGTACATTGCATGCTGCAGGAAAATCAAAAAAGATTGGTAGCTCTTCAGGATATTGATTGCTGGATATATTAATTAGAACTAGGTAAAGTATATTAATTGATTAAGTAATTAATTAATTCATTATTATTATAAAAAAAAAAATATATATATATATATAATAGAAAAACGCTAAATAGATATTTTACACTGCTGTTTGAAGGACACGATGGGAAAGGCTCGCAATGAGTGCCGAAGGTGCTCAGAGGAGCAAAAGTACATCAGAGGAGAGGCTCGCAATGAGTGCCGAAGGTGATCAAAGGAACAAAAATACACAAGAGGAGAGGCTCATAAAGAGCACCAAAGGTCCTCAGAGGAGCAAAAGCTTTACATTGTGTGGCAAACAACATTGCCATGGCTTCAAGTTTTATTGCAAGTCGCGAATTATATTATAATAAAGCAACCAGTTCTACAGTACATTGAATATACCCAAAATCACACATGTACAGTACAGTTAACCCTTAGTCTAGAGGTTGAAGTCCAAGGGGAATAATCCACACACTCTTAAATGGCACACTGGTGGGTGGTAGGGACCAGGTTGAGTACCACTGATCTAGCCGGTCAATTATTACAAACCGCAAAGCTTAACTTCCTTAGCTGCCTATACATGCTTAATTGTTATGTACTCTTTAATTAATAAGTATATGCATTATCTTAAAAGAACATAGGACACATTTTCAAAAGTTGTTTTTGCATGAAAAAATATTAATTGGAACCTGTTTAGATATAATTGAAACTAACAGGAAATGATGAGCACACTGTAGTATGTAGGTCTTACTGATATGCAAGTATGACTTATTTATTTACTGTATATTACTACTCACAGGCTGACAGTGGAAAGCCCCCAAGAGAAGTTAACATTTAACTTGGTTTACTGTCCTCTAAGAGCATAATTTGAAAAAAGAAAACACACAGTGACACATTGATGCTACAAAGCAAACCATTCTTTTCATATCCCATTAAGTATGAATTGTATGATGGCATAGTGTGAAGCAATATCCCTTGAATGTTTATTTAATGAAGATACTTTGTCTTAAAATGATAAAACTGGTGCATTCCAAAATGTGCAAACAGTTAATGTTAGTTGAGAACTGCATTCATATCTAATGAGTTACAAGAACAGTTAAAAGATGTTTGAGCATAACATTGTAGGCAAAAGACAGAATGGGATTTTAAGAATAGCTTAAGTGAAGCTATAATAATACATTGTCATATAGTGCAATCCTTTTGAATTGATGGCTACAATGTTTTGAATAAATTGATTCAAATACAGCATATGCTTGAAAGAACATTAGTTTGTCAAGTAAGAACCAAAGCTGTGTCACCTTAAGGGTGTGGAATCTGCCAGTACAGAATAGTTTTGTACATTGTTGTAAGTAATTGCTTTTCGCTGCTTGTATTGTTGTCTTTGAGCTAGGAATTAATATATCTTGAGCACTGTGATATTTTCTTTGATATACTAGGAGCCTGAACATCTAGTTTTTTTGTAGTCTACATACAAGTAACCATTTAGAAGTTATTAAGCACTGAATAAATCGTACATTGTTGCATATTATGTATAATTTAGTAAAAAAGCAACACAGCCCAATTGTTCTGTTAACAAAATTTCACTTTTGGGAGAAGGATGGAAAACAAATGTAGCCAGCCAGATGTGGTCCTGTGCCTCATTTCATGAGTTCCTTCAGTTGTTTTGGCTCAGCATATGCAAATGTTTACCTTGGTGTTTGTAATGTCTCTTGCCTTACAAGAACCAAAGAAAAGCATCACTACCCAAAAAGAAGCAATTCCAAAGTCCTTCCAGATATCAATCAATAGTTTTTATTATATACAGGAATACCCCGTTTGGCGCGGTATATGCATTCCTACATGCATGAGCACTATATGAAAACTGTGCCAAATGGGGCATTTTATCGCCATATCGTTGTTCAGCACCTTGCAAAAAAGGTGTGCTAATCGGATATTTAAATGCTTGCAACTAGATTTAAAGTGCTATAGTGAATCAGTGCTCAGCGGGGAAGCGCAAACTCGGCTATTACTGTATAAAGTAGTAAACCTGACCCTAAAAAAGTATAAAACCACACAGGCCCTACAACAATCATTGATAACATGTCTGTTGAATACATACATCAGTATTACACTGAGAAAACATTAATAGAACAATATCAAATTGAATAGCAGGCTTGAATAAAATGCCAACATTCTACAAAGAAACCAATAAAACAGCCTTATTAGGATCCAGTTCAGAATTTGTTTGTATCTTCCTGCTGGTCTGGAGAAGAGGGTTTGATCTGCTAATTTGTATTATTATCACTAATAGAAGGTTTAAGAATTTGACACCCACCTTCTATCTCACATTTTCAATCAATCACTAATATAGTCGCCCTGTGTGTGTAGCGCTTGCAAAATTGTGAGTTGCGCATGGGCACTGAGCATTGTGAGGCTTGCATTGCACGGTGAAGGGAGAGGGAGACGGAGGGAGAGAGAAGGAGAGGGAGGGAGAGAGAAGGAGAGAAAGGAAGAGAGAAGGAGAGAAAGGAAGAGAGAAAGAGGGAAGGAGAGAGAAGGAAGGAGGGGAGAGAGAGTGAGAAGGAGAGGGAGGGAGGGAGAGAGTGAGAAGGAGAGGGAGAGAGAGAAGGAGAGGAAGGGACGGAGGGAGAGAGAAGGAGGAGAGAGGGAGAGAGAGAGAATGAGGGAGGGAGAGAAGGGGGAGAGAGAGAGAAAGGGAGAGAGAGAGAGAAAGGAAGGCAGACAGAGAAGGAGGGATAGAGAAAGAGAGAAAATGGAAGGATAGATAGGAGGGAGGGATAGAGAAGGAGAAAGAGAGGGCACAGAGAGAGAGAGAGTGAGCACAGAGAGAGAGAGAGACATGGTACACAGAGAGAGGGTGGACAAACAGAAGATGCAGTTTTTAAGACACTATTATACAGTCATTTACAAAGGGCAAACAACTAGTATGCAACTAGTATTCCCTCTCTTGTGCCTTGAAAAGGAAGTATGATTATCATGACAGCTTCCATACACTAGCAGATTCTGCAAAACTTTTTTTTCTGAAAATACTGCTATGTCTGTGTTTATGCAACTGCTGATGTTTTTAATTTATCCCATAATAATGACAGTCTCATTTTCTATTGGCCGATTCGAATTGGGCTGTTACGGGCTTGCTGAATCGATCAGGTTCCAGCCCAGAACTGCTCTGAACCAGTGCAGGGTTTACGGTCTTGGCTTGGAGCCCGTAACTTGCGCCCTTCAGCAATTGAATAGCATAGCAATTGGAGACCAACGGGAGCCCACAACTAACTTGCAGACATTCGGCTGTCTGCAATCGAGTTACGGGCTTCAAATTGAATATAGCCCAAGGATTTTAATAACAACCATTTGCAACCTTATTATAGTGAGTTAGTAGAAATTGTTCTCTGATATTCTTTGGATTCAGTTTGTATTATTTCAAGTTTAGGTGCAAAGCTCCAAGAAATATCATAGGAACATGATAATGTTTTTCTTACTAACTGAAATGATTATAGCACCAAAGGTGATAGCTGTTCCTTTTTCTGCATATGGATTACTCTTAGCACCATCCGTTACACAGGGAAATGTTTTATTTATCCTAATGAGCTCCTTTTCTTGAAATCATCAAATATGAGCAAAATTCTCATTAATTTCCAAGCTCTGGTGACTACATTGCTTTACAAGGTAAAACTGTAAAAAGGAGAGACTTGACTGCTCTACAGCTTCATAATTTATTTAATACATAAAGATTCAGCATTGTCCTCATGCATATATTATTCTTGTATGCTGCAACATGGCCTTATTTCCATTCAACATATCACTACAGAGCTTTCACAACGGCCATCATTATGTTTCAGTGTCAAAAATTACCTCTTTTTAAAAAGTAGCATATTTCTCATTATGTGAAGGAAAACAAGAAGATTTTGTTAGTTCTAAAAATGTACTTTATTATCAGGATTGTATAATAATCCACTTATTTTAATAGCCACATACAGTAATATGGTGGTTTTATTGCATTTCAGTATTGATTGGATCAATGTTTTGAGATTTTAATTGCCATATCAAGTAATTTTTTATAAGAATGTTATAGGTTCAAGGGTTAAACGTAATGTATATTAAAGAGATTTTAACTAATCAAAAATGAGTATATAAAGGATTAAACGACCACTGTACAATGAAACAATGCATATGTTTGAAAAGTTGGATTTCAACTAAGAGTATAACTAGCCCTTTTCTGGATTGCTACCTTGCCATAGTGAAGGGGCTTGTGTACATCAATGGAACTGTGATCTATACTATGTAGGGTCACCCAAGATGGGCAGGTCATAGCAGAGAGTTCAGACAAATCACGGTCCACTGGACAAGGAACTGGCCATTCTCATCCAGTATCATTGCCTTGTGGATTTGCGCACCCAGACACAAGATGTGTCTGGCATGCTGTGGTCCGTAGGGTCATGGAGAGACGGTAACAACTGAACGACTAAATGAATAACTAGATGCAGATAAAGTTATGCAGTCAGTTTAGAAAAAATAAGTTATAATACCACAGCAGGACCCTAAAGACATGCAGTGGCATAACTATGGACGTGCGGGGTGTGAATGCTGGGCGGCACTTTTTGGAGGGGTAACCTTAGAGTCGCCAACTCATGGATTGCACAGGTCGTTAAAAAATGCAAGGTACGCCACTAGAGACATGCACTATATAAATGTAGGTTGTGTGTGTGTGATAGGAGAATTTACATTTCTGTAAGAGCCAGGCTTGCTACTATCGTTGCAAGCTGCATTAATATGTGTGGGGAAGGAGGTGGGTGTCAGATTCATTAAGATCCAATTATACAACAAATCCCCTCCACCTCTCCTTTTTCTCTCTCAACTAATAAACAAAATGTAAACCCTTCATGCACCAACTATCAGAAAGTAACAAAACCAGACAAGAAGGAATTGTCTAGAAAATTCTTAGGAATATTAATAAAAAGAATATTAATAAATGAGAAACTATTAAAAACAGAAGAGAAATCTGCTAACAGATTTTTAATAAACTTTAAGAAGAAAGAAACTTCCAGAAAAAGAGTAATGCAAGTACAAGAGGTCATGATTTGAGGTCAGAAAGTGGAAGATTTAGAGATGATGTAAGCAAGTACTACTTTACTTAAATTGTAGTAAATTAGTAGTACAATCTTCCAGTGGAAGTGGTACGAAGAAATACTATAAAAGTAAACAAGCAAGAAATGTATACAAATAAATCGCCCCATTCAATTCCAAGCCTGTAACTCGATCGCAGATGGCCACATGTCTGCGAGTGAGTTGCGGGCTCCCGTTGGTCTCCATTTACGAGGCTATTCAATTGCTTCAGGTCGCGAGTTGCAATCTTGAAGCCAGCTTCGTAAACCATGCACTGGTTAGGAGCAGTTGTGGGCGGGAACCGTATCAATTCACCAAGCCCGTAACCGCTACTTTCGAATCAGCCAATAGAAAATGAGACTGTCATAATTACGGCAGTAAAACATGGAGGTTACGTGTCAATCAGGTTCGGAGGTCCGATATGAGATCAGACTTGCACAACTTTGAAAATGAAGAATTATGCAAATAAATGCCAATACTGTTCTAGTTCATATGGGTGGCCTGACATGTATTAACTCATTAATATGCAAGATCATTTAGCCCTGAAATGACACATAAAAATAAAACGTATTCCCTGCATAATTTACAGTGCAGTATTACTGTTTTATTTTCATTTACAATGCTACGAATTGGTGTTTAACCCCTCTGCAGGTCCTCTCGAGTACATGTAGGATTTTCTCCTCCATTTGTGGTTTAGGAGTGTGGATATGTTTGCGAGTTTGGGGAATTGGAGCAATTGAATAGCGATTTTAGCCCTTCAAAAATGACACATCAAAGGCTTCAGGAAAGTGTAAGTTACGAGTTGGAGGGCTGACATTTTTCCAAGCTTGTAACTTGTAACCCAATCCGAGCTTGCAAAAAGACTCCAATTGAATAGCAAATGTGACTGCGATCTCATTTACCGTCCTCCGGATCTCAAATTCGGCCAATTTAATGAGGCTCAAAGACTAGCCAATTTATTTTAATAGAATGGGCATGCTTTATAGCCCTATAGGTTCTTATCTGTTGTCAGATCTACCTTACTATGCTTTGTCAGCATATTCTGTCTGGCTGTGCCTCATCAATGTGTCCCATTTATTTATGTTTTAAATGCCATAAAGACATATGGCCTCATTTAATTGTGATTTGGCCAATTGAATAGGGCTCTATATAAGCACATAGCATATTTTTTCCCAGTAGTTTTTGGTTAGTAATGACCTTGCTTTTGGATAGAAGTTCATTAACTAAAAACTTCTGGAAAAAATATATGCTCTGTGCTTATATAGAGCCCTATTCAATTGGCCAAATCGCAATTGAATGAGGCACATAGAACCTCATTCAATTTCGGGTCCGCAAGTCGTGGCATGTAGGCCATAAGTCTGCGGGCCTGCTGCAAGCCCGCAGCGTCTGCAACTTATGGTGCTATTCAATTGGTCGAGCCCGGCCCCGATAGGCACATCATAAACCATGCTATTGTATGTAGCAATTGCGAGCTTGAGCATGATCAATTACCCAAGGGCGTAACTCAGGAGTTAGAAACAGCCAAGGGAAACACAGATCGTCCTACGGGCTTGAATTAGGAGTTACAATTGGACCCACATTCCAGATATAATGCAATATTGATAAAGCAGTAAATATGATATTCTATTACATGCGAGTTCCATTATATGTATTAACACATTGATTGCCGGGATCGATATAACACGGAAATTAAACATGAAATAAAGTATTTTTTGGCCCAATTTGCGAGCTTGGGAATGTTGAGCTATTAATTCTAAGACCTCACATCACTTTCACTTTTAATAAGTAAAGTAGTGTGTGTGTATATGTGCATGTAAAGTGCTCCGGACATGTCATTAAGCCCTTTGTGAGTCCTCCTTGGTACCCGTGACTTGTTTTTAAATTTTTGCCATTTGCGGGCTTGACAGCTTGCTTAGCGAGGGGGATACGGAACAATTGAATAGCGATTTGCGATTTTAGTAAACGCAGCTCTTGCGGCTGTGAAAGATCAAAGGCTTGGAGGGGCATTAACTTGCGATGTGAACCATCGCAGTGAATTGGAGGAGGGAGCCCGTAACCCGATCGAAGCCCGCAAAAAGACACCAATTGTTTAGCAAAATAACTTGTAGCCTACATTTCCAAAGCCTGGATCACCCAAAAGCTCAATTGAATGAGGCTCAATTTCACACCATATATGATGTGGGAGAAACATATCAGCTATGTCTGTGGGAGAACACATTTTAAATGCATTTAAAAATGAATATGCAAAGCACCAGACCCACAACAGGGTTATGGGTCCTCTACTATGATCATTTTTTATATAAACATTTTCTGATCGATGTAAGTTTGTGAGATTTCAATCTTGTAAGTTGCTCTGGGAACAAGCACTATGAGACACATTCAATTGCAAGGCCGCATCTAGGGGTATACAGGCCGTATGTCTGCGGGCTTGCTGCAGGCTTGAACTCTGCTACAATTATGGTGCTATTCAATTGAACAAGCCCGCAAGTTATGGGCCAAAGCCTCAAGACCGTAAACCCCTCCGGTGCCCGCAAGCTGTTAAAAGCGGTCTGCAATTACAATCCAATCACGGCATTACGGAGTGCGACGCAAGCCTCTCAGCTAATAGAAAGCGGTCTAGCCGAACATTGACAGAAATCACTTATATAATTGTGAGCGTACGGGACGGCGCTCCATCCCAGCAACTGAGGCCCTTGCCCGCGGCACTTTCGAAGCAACTGAGGCCCTTGCCCTTGCCAGCAACTGAGGCCCTTGCCCGCAGCCCTCGCGTAGCGAGTGATGCGTGCAAGGGCCTCAGTTGTTGGGATGGAGCAGCCACCTCCTCCCCACAATGCCCTGGTTCGCCGCCACTGCCAGTAGCCGCACCATCCCGGGGCCCGGCAATCCAGTTGTTGGGATGGAGCAGCCACCTCCTCCCCACAATGCAGCCACTGTCACTAGCCGAACCCGCCAGACGCCGCCACTGCCAGTAGCCGCACCATCCCGGGGCCCGGCAATCCAGTTGTTGGGATGGAGCAGCCACCTCCTCCCCACAATGCCCCGCGCAGGGCCGACGCCGCCACTGCCAGTAGCCGCACCATCCCGGGGCCCGGCAATCCAGTTGTTGGGATGGAGCAACCACCTCCTCCCCACAATGCCCCGCGCAGGGCCGGCCTGGGGAACAGGAAACACCGTGGATCTGCGGACTGGAGCAGGCCTCAGAGCTGGAGGAGCCGGGCCTGGGTAGCTGACTGTGAGTGACAGGGAGATAATGGGGGCTGAGGAACATGTGCAATCACTGAGACCTGCCATATAAACTAACTATACACTGATCATTAACACCATGTGTATGTATATAATGTGTGTGTGTATTGTGTGTGTGTGTGTATAGATATTGTGTGTGTGTGTATTGTGTGTATATATTGTGTGTGTGTGTATGTATAATGTGTGTGTGTGTGTATATATATAATGTGTGTGTATATTGTGTGTGTGTATTGTTTGTGTATATATAATGTGTGTGTATATTGTGTGTGTATATATAATGTGTGTGTATATTGTGTGTGTATCAACTGCGGCCCTCGCGAAGCAACTGCAACCCTCGCAAACTTTACGGCGCAACGCAAACAACATACGAGACACGTTAACACACATTACGGACTCGCAAAAATCGGCCGCAACCCGTGGACATGAAAAAATGAATAACACAATAAATACACACAGCACATACATAAAAAGATTACCTACAGCAAGAGGGAGCATCCAGGACCTCAAAAATGAAGTTACACCTTCATTTAACTCATAATAAAAGAGTTTAGACACTAAAAAATTCTCTAAGCGAGAGAAAAAATGGCCGATGAACAAAACGAAAACGAGGCTACAGCACTCTAAACACGCAAAACACCACAAGAAACACGCAAAACACCACAAAACACCTACGGATATTCCACTACAGACGCATACCACACATTAGCCGGCATTTTAGAACAATGCGGAACTACACAACTTCGATAACGGTTTCGTCTCGCGGACGCACACTATTACACTGCACAAATTCACCACGCTTACACAGCACCTCCACACCATTAATGCTGCAGCAACATCAAAACAGATTGCAGCTCTTCAACACAATGCTTCAAAATAGGTAAAGTATTAATTTATTCATTTGTATTATATATTTCAGTAGTACACACAAAACAACATTAGCTACCTTACAATTCCATTGCCGTCATTTTTTGACGGGCAATTCGCTAGTAAATTATAAAGTTGTGTTCCAACTGAGCAGTATCTTCTGGTTTTATTCCTTTATATTCATCTAATTACGATTTTATACTTAATCTGTGATTACATTTATTTACAGATTACACAGAATACAAATACACATAAATTAAATAACACACATAGATATACATAGTGCTAGGTCACTCCATACCCCCCCCCCCCAATCCCATCTCCCACACGCCATCGCCAACAGTTAATACAAATAAAATACATTTTTTTCCAACATATATATATATACACTAATTTATTTTTATTTATCGTTATATTCTTTTTTGGGATTGAAATAAAGGGCGAAGAGAGGAGGGGAGAGGAGTGGAGAGGCGGGGAGGAGTAGAAGAGGAGAGGCGTGGAGGAGAGAGAGGTGACCCTGGGGACTGGTAGAGGAGAGGAGGAGGAGTTGGAGGAGGTGAGGAGTGGCAGAGGAGGGGTGAAGGAGGTGAGGAGTGGCGGAGGAGAGGTCAGCGGGTCAGAGAGAAAAATGGCGGGTGGAGGAGGTGGAGAGCGGAGGAAAGGAGGATAGTGGAGTAGAGGAGGTGGTTGGTGGCAGGGTGCCCATAGAGAAAGGCACATCTAGTAGTGGGACAGAGGGGGGGAGGGGGGGCTGATCTCTGGGGGATGCTATTTTGGGGGAGGGACAGGCCTCAGGGGCAGATGAGGGAGCTAAGGATCCCAGTCCACATTTGGGAGGTCAAGAGGCTAAAGGCAAGGATTGGGACCTGAACTACAGGCACCAGGAGAATGTGGTCCTCCTTGGTGTCATCCGTGGATGGTGGTTATCCTTGCAGGTTGAGGGAAGTTAGGCCCGGCTCTAGGGCCCAGGCATGGAAGCAGGTAGTGGCCACAGTATATGGATGTGAGGTCTGTGAAGTACAGGTTTGGAGACATCAGGACCAAGGTGAGGAGGATAATGGTCAAGGAGGCCAGTCAAGCTGCAGCATCAAGTGGTGGTCCCAAAGTGACTATTTGATACAATGAGTGCTGGAGCTTCAGGCCTAGTGGCCCAGCAAGATCCAGCCTCCATGTCAGATGAATATCACATACACCAACATTCCACCACATGTATATCACACACACTAGACCATGATGACCAAAAATCACTGTAATTCCTGGGCACAACAGTAATCAACCATTAGAGAGTCCATGTATGCGTGTGCCCATTGCAGCATATGCAGTTACAGACCACATCCGGAATCAAGATAGTGTTAGGAGCCAAGAACAATAAAGATCAAAAACCTAAGAATAGATCACATCTAGCAAATGATAGATACTCATAGTTGCAATTAGGAGAATGATTCAGGTTCAAGGCTAGATTTCAGATAGTTAGGAATGAACACAAAACAATGTATTATTCATCATACTAATATCATATACCTTTCTTTTCTCTCTTTCAGCATCAAAGAGGTCTGGATCCAGCGGTGGGCCAGGGGTGGGGGTGTTGGCTCAATCACAGTGGGACGTTGGCGAGCGAGCCCACGTCCAGCAGGAACCACCACAGGGGGAGGAGGAAAGAAGTGGAGCGGAGGCACTGGTTCAGAAGTGAAGGATGTCCTCTGGGCAGTGGTGTCACCAGCAGGACCATCAACTGCACCGGGGCATTTGACCCCACTGTCCCCCTCCTCTAGAGACTGAGCATATCACCAGGGCCATCCTACTGGAGGGACCAGCGTGGCTTGACCCCATCTGCTCCTCCCGTAACCAGTGCGGCAGACTGGCCACCACCACCATCAGGCCCAGAAACACCACCACCCACATGTACCAAGTCTCCAGCCGAGCCCCAGACCCTTCCCACTGGGCCACCACCAAAACAACCACCACCTCCTTACTCAGCAACGACCTCCATCCTCACCACCACCAAGCCAGACTGCGCAGGAGGAGATGCTGGCTATCATACGCCAGCAACTGGAGTGTCTTGAGGGGATCCAGGTCAGCATCGCCGCCAATCATGCAGAGGTCATGCGCAGCCTATCCAGGCGCAATAGTGAGGAGAGGAGGCACCACCTAATGACAGAATCATACCTTGCCGGGCTGCTCAGGATGAGGGCCGACCAGAAAACAATCCAGCATTGCAGCCAGCGACGCCATTGCTGCCGGCGCAGCACTGTTCAAGCGCGTAACTGTAAAAACCAACCGAAACAAAAAAAACATGTACAAAAAATTATAACACACTCACACACAGTATAGGGGGAGACACAGGAAGCTTTGGAGTGATGTTGCAAGCGAAAATACACCACACCGAACACACTAACCCCACAACGCCTGTCACGCGTGACTTTGAAAATGAAACCAATGGCAGTCACGCTAACATTCAGCACACACACAGAGGAGAAAGACACAGGGAAGGGACAGGGGGGCGATGCTGGAAAGAGACACATGACATTCCCAAGCACTAAACTTGCAGGTTAACGAACCCGGCAATGATCGACCCATACAGTAGGCGAGAGGAAAGGCTTGCAATGAGCGCCGTCGGCGCTCATTGCAGGGCTCACAATGAGAACCACGAGTGAGCACCACGATGAGTGCCAAAGGCGTTCAGAGTGGGGCTTGCGATGAACGACGAAGGTGATCAGTGCCAACCAGGAAACTTAAAGTACACAGAAGGAGAAGCTCGCATTCAGCGTCGAAGGTGCTCAGAGGGCCAAAAGCCTCATATTGTGTGGCAAACAGCATTGCCAGCCTTACAATTTTACGGGTAAGTTTGACGGGCAAGTTCCTATTTATATATAACTGCTGTAGATAGATGAACTAATTATTGTAGTCAGTGGATATTGAGATTTACATGTATTTACACATGTGTATGTACCTATTATCATCTTACCGGTAGTGTAGATTAGCTTTCTTAGGAAGATTAGAGTGTGTCCTAGTCCAAATTCTATCGCATACTATCATAGGGACTGTATTGGTAGTTATCACATACACGTGTTGGCTTGTATTTGGCAAGGTATTTGCATAATTAATGGATTAATCAATATATATCACTATTGTGATCTCAACATTGATTGTCATTTTTGGGAGATTATCTCACTTCATTCTATATCACTGATTGTTTTGTATATTTAATTACATCCAGAGTGACTATTTTCTGTATTTTTATATGTTTTATTTGGTGTTTTGTGTTTTTTGACTATTTGTTTTTGTATATTATTAAAGGTAATATTTTACAGTCTTGATCTTGTTGTATATTATTTAGGATTATCTCTCTGGAGAATGTGTCCAACCAATCTACTTTCTAGGTGTTCTTTTTTCTTTTGGTATATGAGTATTTACTTCACTTACTAGTAGGGGCGCTCTATTGGACTATGATTACTACTGCATATATATTGCCTTACTATATCATGAAAGATTAATGTACTTATATATAGTCCCTATTGAGCACATTCAGGTATAATTTCCCAACTAGAGATTTTGTTTTGTTGATAATTTAGCTATTTATGATAGCATTCTGAGCATCTATACCTATTTAAGAGAGTTTATTGTTTAATCATGGCTAATTTTGATATAGATTTAGACTACAGGCAAAGACACAATAGGAGAATGGAGGAAATAGGTAAAATGTTTAACCACCTTGAAATAGAACAAGAAGATGACTTTGTGGGTGGATTGAATAGATTAGACAAGAAGTCTAAGAGAAAGGCAGAGATGGGGATATTGCAAGAATGAAGGACAAGCACAGAGGAGAATTTGGTTGAGAGGTCCAAGATGGTAGAATCAAAGGATTATTAATCTATCATCGCTTATAATTACCGATTATCAAAAAAGTATTCTAAAAAAAGGTTTATGCTTCTCACCTACCAAGATGTTCAATATGTTTGACACCATTAAGATGTCCACCTATCCTCTAGGAAATTATTAATTAAAAAAATATCTCTCCACACAATCTATGAGACAATGTCAAGATCCTTTACAAAATACGAGAAATTGTCTTTAATGAGCAGAATCAGATATTTACTGAACAAATATCTCTTTGGTTGCGGTACATTGATGATATTCTTATTGCTTGGGAAGGTGGCAAGAAAGAATTTGAAGATTTCATGAAGATTTCATTAATACGCTAAACCTTAATAATTTAAATTTGAATTTATCGTACAGTATAAGTGCCAAAAGCGTTGACTTTCTGGATATCAAAATCTGCAAGGGGGAGGATGGGAAAATCACTACAGATATCTATAAAAAGCCCGCCGCTGATAATAGCACATTGCACTTTACGAGGTCACACTTTGCGGCAATAAAAAGTACCATACCAAATGGTGAATTTCTGCGATTGAGAAGGAACTGTTCTGAGGTAAAAGTCTTCAAAAGAAGGTCTTTGGACTTACAGGATAGAGCCAGAGGCTACAGTCATAAGTCTATGAAAAGAGCATACCATCATGCATTGCATATTCTGAGAGAAAGTTTACTTTTGACCCATAAAAAGGAGGGACAACAAGAGAAAATTTGATATGTTGGAACTTGCAGCCAACAGTGGAAACAAATTAGCAATATTCTCAACAAACACATTCAAATCCTCAAATCAGATACTGATTTGAACATGGTAATTGGACAGGCAAAAATATTGCCTTGAAAGGTTTTCATACCTGTAGCAGAAAAGCAGTAATTTATTGCTTAGAATGTTCTTGCCATCTGAAATATGTCGGCATGAGAAAAAGAGAAGTAAGAAGACGCTTGGGAGAACATCTTGGAAATATTCGAATTGGAAGGTCTGACATGGAAAAAGGCAAAGAAAAAAGTTTTCTCCAAACACATAATTCCAAACCAGAAATAAGCTGTTGGATTCTTCAAAAGATTAATATGGTGATACGAGGAGGCAACTTGGAGAAGAAATTATCCATGCTTCTTGACACTGTTACACCTAAAGGATTAAATGAGAACTGCAGTTTTTCTGCGTTCCTTTAACCCCATATCGGGAGGATTCCAGATACATTTTCCAATATGTAGATTTATTAATAGTTGATGGGAGTTGGACCATATATTTAATTATGAAATATACTTGATGTTATTATGGAATGGTTATCGTGTATGAGTTTTCAAACATATATTAGGAAGATGTGAGACATATATGTCTCCTAAAACATAGTGATCTATAAGTAGCTATTATGTGACACTGATTTGGTGACAACTATCAAATACTATATTCATTCTATCTATGTTAGAGTACAAAGGCCTAAATAACAGGTACACATCACCATACTTTTGCTTGAGGATAGATAGTCAATAGTCAGTCTATAGTTTCTAGAAATTAGAGTCACAGTGTTGGTTTCTGTGTAGGTCAAGATTTATTTAATGACATAGAAGATGAATTTACTATGATAATATTTTATTTGGAAGGTCAATATATTATTGTTGTTACTGTTTATTTTATGATTTGTATTTATTATATTTAACAGGAATGAATGTGTGGTTATTAATTGTGCTGTTTCTCTAAAAAGAAAATAGGAATATTTATAAACAATCTGTTATATGTAAATAAGCAATGTTATTTTGTATACTATTTTCAACCGTTAAAGATGTGTGGCTCTGTTCAAATGGACAGTAAGTATGAAAAACCTATCTGATCCATGCATAGGTTTGGCGCGTTATCATTTTGACACTTTTTTTTATTAAGATTATCACTCTAGCACAGGTTTTTTTCTTATAATTTGAAAGTAAGTTACACATATTAGTCACCCTATAAATGGGTTTCACACTGATATAATGCAGTATTTTTCACTGTATAAAAAGAAGATGTATACATATATTTTTATTATATTTTGGTCATTTTCACTGTATAATAAGTATTTGAATTCATATTTTCGTAAACACTATTATGTCACATTAACTGATAACCATGTTTCATATATAGTTGTCGTACTTACGAATGTTGATCACGCAAGTTAAAAGTTCCAGGCTTGCGCATGCACATGAGCTTAATGAGCCTGTAACTTTGAAGCCATAGGAAGACCGCCAAAAGATGCCAATTAATTAAAAAAAATAGCTTACAACCTCACACACAGCACAAAGGGAGAGGCAGGGAGTTAGGTTGCAAGCTAATTTGATATTTAATTGCCGTTTTTGGGTGGCCTGAAAATGGCTATGCAAGGAAAAAAATGGTGGCGTAAAGCTGTAACTTTTTTTCATGCCGGTAAATCAGAAACACATTTAAAAAATGAACAATTTCCCAAGCCCGCAAATAGTTTCACACCTGTAAAAGCAAACAGGAGCACAGAGGAGGGAGAGGGGAGAAAGACACAGGTGAGGGAGAGGGAGGAGAGGGTAGAAAGAGACACAGGGGAGGGAGTGGGGTGGAAAGAGACACAGGGGTGTGAGGGGGGGAAGAGACACAGGGGAGGTAGATAAGGGGAAAAAAACAGGAGAGGGAGAGGGAGCAAGTCACTAGTTCTTTATGATATTTATAATAGTCAATATAAAACATTATTATAAGTAATTTCTAAAAGAAAACACAAACATTCATATTGGGTAACATTCACACATGTGGTTTAGGTATTTGATACATTATGATAATATATTTGGGTCAAGGCTCTTATATAATTAATATAGATAGGAGAACATATTTTTAATGACTCTTTAATATTTAGTGGTGAAATGAATATAATCCGGATAGATTAACTATATCATTATACAAAAATGTAAATTATAATTTGGAGCAAGAAAGTAGTAGTGTGAATTTTTATGAGAATTTTCAACTGCTAACCTGTATCATTTGCATTGCAAATGGTAAGATAGGGGATAGACACATTTATATTTAATATAACACAATATATGATTATTCATACAACACTAAGTGTAAAAGGTTTACACATAAAGTTTTTCATATAACTTTATTATTTTTGATTAGTAATTTAGTT